>CAUYRT010092126.1:0-13111 GCA_963574885.1 Lepilemur ruficaudatus | reverse complement strand
TTCTTGCTGTGTTTTCCCATGTTGGAGAGCACAGAGAGTAAGGGCACTGATGCCATTCATGAGGGTTCCACTCTCAAGACCTAATTACCTCCCAGAAGCTCCACCTCCTAGTACCATCACATCAGGGATTAGGATTTTTTTTTTTTATTTCAGGAAAATATGAGAGTACAAACATTTTGGTCACATTTTATATCTTTGCCTCTCCCTAGCAAGGGTTAGCAGTATGCCCCTCCCCTCCACAATGTTCACTGAAAGGGATTAGGATTTTAACATTTTTGTGGGGCAACACAAACATCCAGTCCATAGAATGGGTTGGAGATTTCCTCTACCTTCTTTTTAAGGTCTCCTCGATGTGGTCTGTTTTTATCCCATTTTCCTGGTTTCTTCCAGCAACTCTTCCTTCTTCAAAATCTCCAGGAAAGAAGCAGGCAAAATTCTTGAGGTTCAGATATGCTCCTAAATTTCAAAAGGCGCAAGTCAATTTCTCCTACAGACTCTCTGACTGGGCTCAGTGAACTTTGAAGGCAGGCTTGGGGTTAGACTTCAGGTTCCCAACTCTGTGAAGAGTGTTCAGCTAGGTTATGGTCTGTCACTCTTTCCTCTTTGCAAGCACTCCATACTGTATTCCTTTGAAACTACCTCTTCACTTGGCTTCTAGTGGGTGGAGGGGAAATATTTTCCTTCCCACCCAAAGCTGGGATGTTGATCAGGAATAGCAGAGGTGGTTCCTCTGCCTCTGAATAAGTCCTCAGGGAAGATTTTGGCCCCATGGTTAGAGAGACTTTTAAAAGTATGGAGTCCTTATGCCTTTTTGTCATCATTTTTTCTGTCATAATAGCAATTCTAAGACAAAAGGAAAAATTCCATTCAACATTCTATTATTGTAGCATAAAACTAAACTAAATGATATCCTGCATTCTTATTTGATATTGCTGTCTACAATGAAAAGCAAAACACAAACTCTAACTCATAGTATATGATAAACCAGGTCCTTTCAATGGCTAAGGTTTTAAGTTAGGCAACTTTAAAGCAGCATTAACTTTTCAAGGTCATCAGAAGTACTACTCATGAATAATATAGTTGTTTAGATTGAGTTCCTATAGAAACGTGGCAGGTAAAAGGTGTCAGAATGAGGAAGAGGAGGCCTGTCATTAAATCATTGGTCAAGCACATAACTCAGTAAAAATGTTTAACTTTTTTTTATTAGAAGGTCTTTGTATATAAGTAGATTTGGGGTTAATTTAAAAACATAAACAGATTTCCTTTAAGACATTTTAAAAGGCAAAAGATTTATACACTCTGACGAGAAACCAGAGTATTATTGAAAGACATTTTAAATTTAAGTGAATGCTAAAATGTACTTGTTAATCTTAAGCCTCATAGTTCCCTTAACAGAGGTTTGACTAAAGAAGTATTTTAGGTTCTGGCTTAAATAGGAAGATGGCTTTAAGCATTCCCAATGGCTAATAAATATAGCGATTATCATTCTCAGGGCAGTACTGTCTTCAAACTGTCTCAGCTGAATTTTTTCTGAGTGACGTTCTTGCTATCCATATCTTTCTTGTTAAGGACTCAATAATGGACTAGGTTAATTAGAGATAGGTAATCTTACCTAGTGTTAATCATCCTTCTGTCAGAATAAATTAACCTTTTTAGCTCCTATTTTCTGGAATTCCCAGCCTCCGCAGACAATGTTCTCCAGGCATTAGTGAGCCTTATAAAATTTTAAACTCATTTTAACTTGGAAATATCCATTACTAATAGAATTATTAAACTTCATAATCACAAAGATTTACTTAGATCATTGAAGATAAGCCTAATTTAGGCACTGTGAAGGCTTGCTGCTTCTTCATTTTGTGATTTGGAGAAATTCAGTTATCATCTCTGAGTCTTCATTTCTTGATTTACAGAATGAGGATAATTATATCCACCTCAAATTGTGGAAATAAAATGGGATAAAACCTACAGTGGATTCTGAAATGCACTGTTGAAATGCTTAGGATGGTTAGTATTAGCATTATTTTGAAATGTGATCAAGTCGGAAGACTTCACTTTCCACTGTTGATGTTAAGTGATCCCTAATATCCTGGGATCCTTTTCCCTGACTCTTCTGTCTTCTTGGCAGGGAGAAAAATAGTGGCAACAAATTGTGAGAGATTGTGTTCCGACCATTTTTGACTCCCATGTACCAATTCTTTGGTACGTGTGTGGCCCAGGGAGCAGATGTATTAGTCAAGCACGTGGTGGAGATTCCTGATGCCCCATGGCAAATAAACTGAAAAACTAGCATGAATTGAAATAAATATATTAACAGTGTAAATATAAGTTTGTTTGCATTTATAAGACAAAAATGATACAGTAGACTTCATCAGAGGTAAAATGGGAAATATTCAAACATTTGGCTTTAATTAGAAGGGCAGGAAAATATATCAAACTAGGATTCCATTGGGCAGGGTTTGTTTATCCTTCTCATCTTGAGTTTGAGCCAAAAATCCTCAGTTTTGACTAGTTCTTAAATGTTTCTCCAAATTTGGGCAGAGCCTTTGGCCTATTTAGAAGACTTAGATGCAGCTTGCTTCAGCATTAGATAAGAGGGCTGGGGATATGTATGTATCAAGACCTATCAGAATGAAAGGCAGGAGGGGGTCTCGGGTGGATAACGCTGTGTGTGGACAGAGGGGCACCACCCATGAGTAAATAAATGTTTCATTGAGGTTCAACGAATCTCATTCATCAGAATTTTTCTTGGGTAAAGATTGTATGTATTGTATTTAGAAACAAATACTTTGCCAAACTGCTTGGGGGTAGTTTTCCCCACAACGGGTCCCCAACCAATATGGGCAAACTGCCTTCCAAGTAGAAGCTTTTTGTTTTGTTCACCGCACAGGGCTGTGTTGCTGGGTCTCTATGAGGAGAATGGAATGTGAGATTCCATGGAACACCGGGAAGAGGAGTGAGGGGCCAGTTTGCTGGATCCTTTATGTGGGGAAGAAAGAGAAGTAACTTCTTGATTAAAGGAAAAATGGGGGTAATAATAATATTAATGATAATCCTTATCTATGGAAGGTCCCTGGTACATAGAAGTGCTATGCAAGTGTTAGCTCTGCTTATTTTAAAAAAATTACCTTTGTGGGTGGTCAAGGACTTGTAAAACCCGTTTAATGATTATGCAGAAATGGAACACTATACAGCCATTCAAAAATATGAAACAGTATCTAAGATACATTATTGCTTGGAAAAAAGCAAGGTGCAGAACAATGTGTACTGTATATTTGCATTTTTACAAAGAATATTTAAGTGCATATATGGAGTGATACTCAAGAAGCTGTTACTGTCTGAGAGGGAGCCTGGGAGTGTGGGTGGGAGATAAGTCTGTTTTTCATTGTGTACCTTTTTGTACTGTCTGAATTTATAAATCATGCATATGTATTTTTAATTGAAAAGAGTGAGTTCAAAGTTAACTATATGGACGTTAATATCCACTTAGGTTAGACATTTTTCCACTATAGTGTTTCACTTACTGAAATAGGACATTTCCATTGGTAAATTACAGAAGTGAGCTATGGCTAACAGAATTTTTAGCAATTTCAGTATGTATGACTGAACACTGAAATAAATGTAAAATTATCTGTAATCAATCATGATTTATAACAATTTAAGGTATCATATTATGATGAAATATTTGTTGACTCTCATTTTAATACTAATGTTTAATTTAGGAATTTGGATTAGAAATTTATTCTCATTAAACAAAAATATATCATAACAGTAGCATTTATAATTTAAAGCATGTGACATGTTTTGGGCGATGCTAAGCTTAGACTTTTAAAATGGCATAAGAACAGCCAAACGTTGGCTTTAAATTGAATAATATCACATTACTTTTTTATGTACTAAAATTATATATATATTTTAGAATATTTGGAAATAATAAAAATAATAATAATGAAATAATAAAAATAATAAAAAATAATAAAAATGCCCTACCCATGCCTCATTTCTATGAGTGTTTTTTTTTTGTTTGTTTTTTGTTTTTGTTCATAAATATATTTTTACACAGAGTGTCACTCTATTGCCCTGGCTAGAGTGCAGTGGCTTCGTCATAGCTCATTGCAACCTCAAACACCTAGGCTCAAGTGATCTTCTTCCCTCAGCCTTCCAAATAGCTGGAGCTATAGGTGCGTGCCACGATGCCTGGCTAATTTTTTTTTCTATTTTTAGTAGAGATGGAGGTCTCGATCTTGCTCAGGCTGGTTTCCAATTCCTGAGCTCAAGCTATCTTCCCACCTTAGCCTCCCAGAGTGCTAGGATTACAGGCATGAGCCACCCACCTCTCCCTGCCCTGCTTTTGTTTAGAAATAGGGTCTCCTTATGTTGCCCAGGCTGGTCTTGAACTCTTAAGCTCAAGTGATCTCCTGCCTCAGCTTCTCAGGTAGCTGGGACTATAAGTATGTGCCTCTGCATCTGACTTCGTAAATTTATTTTCTTTTAGATTTTTTCCTTTCATTTTTTTTTGTAATACTACTGGGAAGATGTTTTCTCGTTCACTTCCACTCCCAATTCCAGCCTATGTGGAGTACGGTTCTCTTGAACTGAATTCAGTAAGTGGAATGCAGGTGAGGCATGAGGCCCTCTGGCTGAAAAGCAGAGGAGAACCAGAGAGCCTTGGATCCAGGGAGACTTTGGCTGCCTGAGTGAGAAGGTCGGTACAGGCTCAGCATGAGTAAACCCAGTCACCTTGGCTTCCAGAAGGTCAAGAAGGAGTTGACGGGGTTGGCTGAATCTTCCTTGCCCTTGAGGCTGGGGAATTTTGGGGAGACAGATAGCAAGGAGACTTCCTTCAGTTCCTGTAGTAGGGAAATAGCAGTGTGCCTGCCCCACCTTGTCACCTTGCATCTTGCAGGACTGCTGCCTCAAAGTGTTCTCTAGCAACCAGAGTTGAAACCAGTGAGCCAAAAGAAAAATAACATCCTATCCAAGAGGGTTCAGAAGCCAGAGAGGGAATGATCTGGCAGAACAAGCACTGAAATAAGAGCTTTTGGGAGGAGAAAAAGGAAATTCTGAATTCAAAAATAATAAAAGCACCTAAGGAAAAAAAAAATTCCGGAGCTAAAAAAAAAAAAAAAATTCCACATAAATAATTTAATAGAGGAACTGAGGGAGGGGATGCTATGATTACTGTTGAAATCTGAAATAATTGTCTGGAAATCAGAGCCAAGACATTTCTTGAAGTACAGAGTAAAAACACAAAAAGATGGAAATCAGGGAAGTGGTTATTTAGGAAATATGTCCAAGAGGACTAACATGTGAGTAATGGTAGTTCCACAAGAGGAAAAAGGAAATCAGACAACAATTAAACAAATATGCAAGACAGTTTCCATAAGATGAAGAAGAAAAAAATGAACTTGCTGATTGTAATATCTCACCAAATTCCAGGTTGGAGAGATGAAGAAAAACGTATTTAGTATATCATGGTAAAATCCCTGAGCTCCAAGCATTAATAGGAAATGTTACAAGACTTCAGGCAGAAAGAATGAGTCTCAGACTGGTATCAGAGCTCTTCTTTTACCACACCGGCAGCCAGAAGACAGTGGCCTGGCATCTACTGGCACTTAGTGGTACTTTTTCGGTGCATTAGATATATTGAATATGTTCATTCATTCATTCCTCACAACAACCCTCTAAGGTAGGTATCATTTTTATCTGCATTTTTACCAGTGAGGAGACTGAGGCACAGAAAGGTTAAGTAATACGCTCAAGATCTCACAGCTAGAAAGTGGCAGAGTCAGGACCCAACAAAACTGATCTGGCTCCAGAGGCATCACATTTTATCATCCCTCAGTCAGTCTCTCAAATAGGGTATCGCAGCTGAGGAAGACACGTGGGGGGAAAGTCTAACAAACAACAGAAGAACCGGAAGAGAGAAGAAAGGAAGGTGAACGATGAACTGGAACCGTGGTGTGCTTGTGTGTTCTTCCCCCTGCTGTCTTTACCATCGTGGACAGCGGTTCATCCCACGGACTGACACCCCAGCTGGAACGGGAGAAGGGAAAATCTTGAATGGATTGTTTTAACCTCAAATGATTGAAAGAATGTGAAACATTTCTTAGGGAATCAGAACTTTGTATTGAAACTTATGCTGCCAAGTTGGTGAAGATAAAGCAAGACCCATTCATCAAGCTTGTTTCTCAATCTTTTTACCGATGTAGTTGTAAAGTTTCTTCTGATTTAGATTTCACCTGTAGAAAAAAATTCAGATGATGAGTGATAAGGATGAGATAAAGCTTTGCTCTTTTTTAAGTTTCTTGCTGCTATACAAGAACAGATACCTCAGAAACTGATCCACACATATTAGAAATGTGATCTATGACAGAGGTGTTATAAAAATCAAGGGGGAAAAAAAAGATGCTTTATTCAATAAGTGATGCCGGGACAATTCTTCACCCACATGGAAAAGAAATAAAATTGGATTCTTACCGAACATCATACTCAAAAACATAGTTTTGGTGCATTATAGACTTTAATGTAGAAGAAAACATGAAAAAAAATTTTTATGCCCTCAGAATAGTGATTTTCTTTTAAACAAGACACAAGATAATAAAAACACAAGCCGTAAAGCGAAAGAGATAAAGCCGCACAGTGGGTATGTACATGGGTATTCCTAATGTTACTTCATGCACGTTAAAAACAAGCATTAAAACCTGAATCTATGAGCCACAGATTGAAAGAGAAGATATTTACAGTGCTTATTACTGACTTTTAAAGGAATGATATTCCAAATACATAAAAACACCTACAAAATCAGAAAGAAAGAAATCAGCAATCTAATAGAGAAACAGGCAAAGATATGAAGAGGCATTTCACAGAAGAACTAAATGGCCATTAGTCCAAGCAAAGAGGCTTACCGTCACGTGTAATCAGGAAAAATTAAATTAAAACACCTACGAAACACCATTTCACACCTATCAGAGTATCATGTATATAAAGTTTTAAAATGTGCCGAACAGCATTGTATATTACATGCAAACATGTAATTTGCATGTTGCTATATGTCATAAAGATATAGCGACATGCAAATAATAATGATAAACATTGACCTGAGATAGTGTTTTTCTCTAGGATGGGAAAAAGGATGAGATTAGTATGTGTGGAGGTGCACAGGCTGTTTCATTTTCTGTTATAAGCTCATGGTGGGTACTTAGATAGTTTCATAGTTATTTCCTGTATGTTTTGGTAAGCCTGAAATATTTTACACTTAAAACATGGGAAAATTTTACTATTGTTATTGTTTAAAAACATATGGGGGTAGACATTTTCCAAAATGATGTATAATATTGTAATGAACTTGATTGGATGTTGGATTTTAATTCATCTTAAAAAAATGATGTTATCTGTTGGTTTATTTGCATGGGAGAAAAATGCCCTGTATAAAGAAATATGTTTAAAAGTTAATGCAAGGGACTTTTTTCCCCTAGAAAAATAAAGCATTATTTTACGTCAAAGAAAAGCACTGTGATTTAGTTAGGTTAACACTACTTGACGATTAACTATGTGCTTAGTTTCAGTATTCTTGATAAATACTTGTAGTCTAATGTAAGTAATGCTTTCCTTCTCCAGAGTTACACAATTACAAATAACTAATCATTTAGTGCTTAAGTAGTAGTATCCTTTTCAAATAACTGTGTGGTTGGCTGGGTCACAATAAAAGTAAAAACACAAGTGAGATTAGAGTAACATAAACAAGATCAGTTGCTGCATTCCCCAGGGGCCAAGTCTACCAGAAGAAGGTTTAAGTGATAGCCCCTAACCAAGGGACGATGTCGAAATACTCTTCTTTCTCATTGCTGATTTATAGTTTTATTTATGTAGCATTTTTTCAAGATCTATGGAACATTTTTATGTGTCAGACATTTAAGAACTCTGTTTGTTATACAAACCATTAAAACCAAACCAAAACAAACCTTTCCTCCAGTGGAAAAATAGGGTTATTTTTAAGGGTTTTTTTTTTTTTTTTGGTTTTTCATTTAAAATGCCTCTCTTTTTCCTCTGTCTGGATGCTAATCTAGGTCCTCATAACTTTCCAGGTGGCTACACGATCTCATTTTGGAAGTTCTGTTCTCTTCTAGGTTCCTTCTTCCACCTCCACCCCACAATTCTAGTCAGCTCTCTACTTAAAGATGTACAGTAGCTATTGGTTGCCATCCAGATGAAATTACTCAGCTTTGTTTTGAAGACTTTCTAACTTTCTCATTAATCTCAATTTGGACTCTCCAGCTCAATTACCAACAAAAGCTGGCTTGTGACAAAATTTTCACTGGCCTCCAGTAAAATGATAAAAACATGGATATGGTTATATAAAGGTAAATTTAAAATTTCGAGATTGTCTTTTGAATCTTTTTGTGATAAAATGGTGATGATAGCTGATGGCAGAATTTTTTTTTTTTTTTTTTGAGACAGAGTCTCACTCTATTGCCCAGGCTAGAGTGCCATGGCGTCAGCCTAGCTCACAGCAACCTCAAACTCCTGGGCTCAGGCGATCCTCCTGCCGCAGCCTCTCGCGTAGCTGGGGCTACAGGCATGAGCCACCATGCCCGGCTAATTTTTTCTATATATTTCTAATTTCTTTCTATTTTTAGTAGAGACAGGATCTCACTCTTCCTCAGGCTGGTTTTGAACTCCTGACTTTGAGCGATCTGCCCGCCTCGGCCTCTCAAGAGTGCTAGGATTGCAGGCGTGAGCCACCGTGCCCTGCCTGATGGCAGAATTTTAAAAAGATTCTTTTTGGGGAAAAATATGAGTTGGCAACTTTGAGGGTTGCCTTTTCCCCATCATACCCCCCCCCCGGCCTTCTCTCTCTCTCTCTCTTTGCTTACTGGTCAGGAAAAGTTAATGATCTCAGTCAAACATCTTGCAAATTTCATACTTAATGATCTTTTTTATTTCCACCTCTCTATCTTTCCTTATAGTCATTCCTATTATTTCCAATGTCCTCCTGCTACTTGAATACCAATTCTACACTTCCTGTAACACCCCGATCAGATCTCCTCTTCTCTTTTACATTTTTTCCTTATTTAAAACCTTGTGCCTCCTCACCCGTTCTCCTTAGCATTTATGAGACTACTTACCAAAACTCAGGCATTGGTTGCCATAAGAATTTTATTTTTAAAATATGTCTTTTCTCTCCAACCAGTTTTAATGCCCATAAAAGAAAGCACTTTTTGCATTTCCTCTAATCTTTTACCCTACGTAGACTGGAAATACAAAGATTTGGTAAGGACACAAAAACTTGTATAAAATGTTTTGTGTTATGGTATCCCTGAAACTGTGTTATATATGGGTGTAATGATTTATTTATTTATTTATAGACAGAAGCTCACTCTGTTGCCCAGGCTAGAGTGCCATGGCATCAGCCTAGCTCACAGCAACCTCAAACTCCTGGGCTCAAGTGATCCTTCTGCCTCAGCCTCCTGAGTAGTTGGGACTAGAGACGTGCACTAGTATGCCCAGCTAATTTTTTCTATTTTTTAGTAGAGACGGGGGTCTCACTCTTGCTCAGGTTTGTCTTGAATTTTGCCTTCAAGTGATCCTCCTGCCTTGGTCTCCCAGAGTGCTAGGATTACTGGCGTGAGCCACCAGGCCCAGCCAATGATTTAATATTTATGAAGTATAGTGACTCTTCATCACGTATTTTCAGCTTTCTGCTTTCCACGTCATGTGGTGTTTGATATATCCATATGACTGGTTTGGGCCAATGAAATGTGAGTGAAAGTGATAAAGCACTTCCTTATGGAAGTTTTTTTGGGTATACTTAGTATCTTTTTTCTCTGTGCAATGGAGACTAGGAATATTCCAGTTGGTGTTTGACCCCTTAGTTTGGTTCCTAGAATGAGTATGATGTGGTGGAGAGCCCCTTACAACCTGCAGTGGACTTCGAGTGTGAGCAAGAAATAAACCTTTGTTTCTTAATTCACTGAGATTTTGGAGGTTGTAGATTATAACAATGTAAGCTATTGATACAGATAGAAACTTCAATTTTTAAAAAATGATATTTCTAATTTTCTTTTTTGATCATTTTTAATTTTATTTATTTAAAATGTCAAATATCTATAATTTCAATATATTCTATTTATTATATTTAAAAATAAAAAATAGAATGTTGAAAACAGAATCATTAGAATGAGATCAATGAAGACTCGAAATCTTATAGTATCATCCAAAAACATGTAAGACAGATTTAAAAATACACAAAACTGAAATTGGCAAGTTGAAAAGGAAACACATATGAAGGCTACACTTCTTTGAAAAGAAGCAGCTATGTACAGTCCTTAAGAGGGAAATTTCTCATTAATACATCTGGAATATTTTACTTTCTATTCCAAACCTTAATCCTGAGAAAGTTGGCTCGAATGTTTTTACAGTGTTACTTTGGATTTAAAAATAACTACAATTGGAGAGCTGGGAGACATTTTATTTAACACTTTTTCGTCATTCATGGTTTAACATTAATGAACAAATTCTTCACTGAGCTTATGTGGTAAGGGCCTGGTGGCGAAAAGTACTTTTTCAACTGGATAGATTAAAATACAAACAGCAAGCAAGAATCTGGGAATCTGGTAGGGACATGTAAAAAAGTCTTGATCCTTTAATAATAGAATGTTTTCCCATGATTCTTCAAGATAGTTGTGCATATAAGTATAAAAGTCAATAAACAAATGACTAACTTCTAGCTGTAAATTCACTTTTGGATGCTGTTTTGTATGCCTGGCACAAAAATTTTTGGAAACTTGGCGCCATCTGCTGGCCAAATGTCACATCTCCAGAGTCCCTTTAAGGACTTTTTTCAAGAAATAAATATGAATGACTACACTTTCTAATAAACACCATAAAGTAAATAAGTCAAATTATTTAAAATGTTATTTTTAGGGACTTGTGAACAAAAGCCAAAGATTTATGTACAATATAAGCTACCTATAATTATATGACAGAGTTTCAATCTTGGGTGAGTTCTTCGATATTTGTACTTGATTTATTTTTGAGAGTGTTATACACAAAATATTACGATCTTTTTCTTCATATGAAAATCATTATTATCCCAAAATAAATTAAAATTGTTTAATGAAATATAAATTTATTTTTCATAGTTCTATAAAAGATTGAGCTGGGGTGTGTGTGTATGTTTGAATATCAGAAATTATTTTAAAGTGCAAGATGGAGAAGGGGAAGGAAACTGGAAATAATATGGTTAATTGTTGGTTTGTACCCAGAGCTATGCTAGCTGCTTTCAGAAGATGGTCTCAATTACTTTCCACAACTATTGTTCAAATTGGGCAGTGTAATCCCTGCTTTACTGCCGGAGAAATGTCTAAGAGGTTAAGGATATAAATGCAATCATTAGGTTAAAATAAAGTCAAGTTTATTTTAACAGAATGATTGAAATTGCCCATATTAAGCTATGCCAGGAAAACTGGATTAGCAGATTTTTTTCAGTCATAGTTTTCTTTCGTAATGACTGATTTCATTATTTTTAATTAGATTAGGTGGATCTTTGATTTAATTCTATTTTTAGGATAGAGGGAAGCACAAGATTGCTTATGTTCTTTCTGATGACACTTTCGTGCATTGCTGTATCTTCAGTGAGCACAAGAAGCATTATGTATGTCTGTAGTTGGCACTCAATGGATTTTGACAAAGAGAGAGAGAGAGAGAGAGAGAACAAGTGAGCACAAAAGAGGGAGGGCAGAGAAGGAAGAAAGGAAAAGAAATGAAGGAGGAAAACAGAGAAGATAATTTGGTGCTTGTCACATAAAAGGTTTTGGTAAAGATACAGTAAGGAGTTTCACCTATGCCATGGGGTGTTGTGCAAGTAAAGTGGACTGGAGTTTGCTATATGCCATGCGCTGTTAAGCACTTCATAACTACAATTAAATTAATCCTAAAACCAAACAAGTTAGTTGGTTATTATTGTTTCCCTTTTTACAGATGAGAAAATTGTGCTCAGTATGTTTTAGTTTAAGTAATTCACTCAAGGCCACAGAGTACGTAAGTGGCACAGTCGAGATTTAAATTTATATCTGTCTGACTTATAAGACTCATATTTTTAATGAATTGTTCACTCGTTCATTCAACAAACATTCATTGAACACTGTAACCTGAGACTTTGCTGAATTTTTATTTATTTATTTATTTATTTATTTATTGGTAGCAGTACAAGGGAAGACTTTGCTGAATTTATTTATCAATTCTGGGAGTCTCTTGGTGGAGTCTTTGTGGTTTTCTACATGTAAGATCATATCATCAGCAAAAAGTGATAGCTTGACCTCCTCTTTCCTGATTTGGATACCACTTATTTCTTTCTCTTGCCTGATCGCTCTGGCTAGGACTTCCGGCACTATATTGAGTAGAAGTAGTGACAGTGGGCACCCTTGTTTTGTTTCAATTCTTAGTGGGAATGCTTTCAGCTTTTCCATGTTCAGTATGATGTTGGCTGTGGCTTTGTCATATATGCCTTTTATCATTTTGAGATATGCTCCTTCTATGCCTAGTTTTTTGAAGATTTTTATCATGAAAGGGTGCTGAATTTTGTAGAATGCTTTCCCTGCATCTACTGAGATGATCATGTGGTCTTTGTTTTTGCTTTTGTTTATGTGGTGAATCACATTTATTGATTTACATATGTTGAACATCCTTGCATCCCTGGGATGAAGGCCATGGATTATTTTCTGAGTGTGCTGTTGAATTCAGTTTGCTAGTAGTTTAT
The DNA here is from genome assembly GCA_963574885.1 of Lepilemur ruficaudatus. Taxonomy (NCBI): domain Eukaryota; kingdom Metazoa; phylum Chordata; class Mammalia; order Primates; family Lepilemuridae; genus Lepilemur; species Lepilemur ruficaudatus. The sequence goes on along the minus strand of CAUYRT010092126.1, from coordinate 354 downwards.
TGAGGAATTTTGCATCTATATGCATAAGGGATTTTGGTCTGTATTTTTCTTTTTTTGTTGTGTACTTTCTTGGCTTTGGCATCAAGGTGATACTGGCTTTGTAGAATGAGTTGGGGAGGAATCCTTCCTTCTCGATGTTATAGAATAAGTTCTGCAATATGGGTACCACCTCTTCTTTGTAGGTCTGGTATGAATCTATCTGGTCTGGTATGCTTTTTTTTTTTTTAAGAAAATGATTTGATAGACAGCTGGAGATATTGTTTTCCCAAAATTCTTCACTCAATGAAAACCTAAACTCTTGAACTTTGGTGAAGTAATCTGAACTAAGCTCCATTTCACTTGGAATATTTATGT
>CAUYRT010092121.1:0-15757 GCA_963574885.1 Lepilemur ruficaudatus | reverse complement strand
CCAATTAATTTATTTCTATTTATAGTAGAGACGGGGTCTCGCTCTTGCTCAGGCTGGTCTTGAACTCCTGACCTTGAGCGATCCACCCGCCTCGGCCTCCCAGAGTGCTAGGATTACAGGCGTGAGCCACCGCGCCCGGCCGCTAATAAATCTTTGTCTAACTCAAAGTCATAAAGCTTTTCTCTTTCTTGTTCTCTGAATCTTACCTCTTTTTTGAAAAGTAGATCCTTTTCTTCTATCATGGAGGCGGCACCTCGTCTCTGGTCAGAGTATGTTAGTTCCCTCCGTGGAGCTGTCGCCGTTCCTCGTTTCTGTGGATCGTTGGGGGCATAATCTCTGCATACAGTTCGTTTCCTCCACAAACACTGCCCGCTCTTCCGCGTCTCACTGTGTTCATCTATCTGTTTGGGGGATCATTCCGTATCAGTCACGTAGATTGCACCTTCCTGTCTTAACGGCTGTGCTAGGATCTCGTGAACTGTGCACCATGATTCCAAAAGACGCACATTGCGTCTTCTGCTGTTTCACGCGGTGCTGCAGTGACTCTTTGGGCACATACTTTTGTGCACACGTGTGGGTTTACCACTTGTGTAAATCTGTAGAGGGGAGGTGTTGCTGGAAAACCCCACCCTTTGAATTTTTGTCCATCATTTTCCGTGACTGTCCTGCGGGTCCTCTTCGCAGGACAAGTTACGCTCCTGGCAGGGTTTGTGGACTCAGGGAAGTGGATGTGGTGGGCTGTGTTCTTGGGCTAAAACCACCTTGCCGAGCTCACTCCGGTTGCACGTGTGCGTGTCCAGGTGTATAAAAACCTGCGAGATGCCGTGGTGACCATGTTTAGGACCGAAGGCCCCCTGGTCTTCTACAAAGGCTTGAGCCCCACCTTGATCGCCATCTTCCCCTACGCCGGCCTCCAGTTCTCCTGCTACACCTCCCTGAAGCACTCCTACGAGTGGCTCATGCCAGCTGAAGGAAAGAAAAACGGTGAGACGGCCCTGGCCCCACCCCCACGCCGCGAAATGCCCTTTTCCTGTCAGAGGCTGAGACGCTACTGTTCCCTGCACCTGGCTCTGATGTGGCGAGCAAAGCACACACACGCAGCCACTGAGAGATGACTTTGTTCTTCCGGCTCCTGCCACACCCATCTCTGGCATCACTGAAATTTATTTCCAGTGATGGGTCATGGTTTTCATTTTTGTCAGAAGTCCAGACTGCGAATTGCCAGTTTTTTGGTTGTGGGTTTTTTCGGTTGTTCTTGGGTGGGGCAGCCCAAGCCTGGCCTGGAACTGAGTCAGGCTGCACTGCCCGCAGGCCCTGGCTGCCTCCAGCTGGAGGGTAGCTGTGGAAAGGATTCCTTCTGTCAATTTGGAATCAGTCAAAAGGCCGCACTCAGGGATCCGGAAGGCCACATGTGGCCCCAGGGCCACAGGTTCCCTACCCCTGGCTCACACCCTCCTGCCACGAGCAGTCTAGGACCACTCTTGCCGAAAGTCATTGTGTCCGGCTTTCTTGCTCCTAGATTGAATTCTTCTATAGATCAAAGGATGCTTGGGGAGTTTTGGTTTGCGATGGAGGATTAGACCTGATGACCTTTAAGTTGCCTACCGTAAACTGTGTTTCTCTCATCCTTCCCTCCATGTCACTTCTCTGGTTCAGAGAACCTCAAAAACCTGCTTTGTGGCAGTGGAGCTGGAGTCATCAGCAAGACCCTTACGTATCCCCTGGATCTCTTCAAGAAACGGCTGCAGGTTGGAGGGTTTGAGCACGCCCGAGCTGCTTTTGGCCAGGTGAGCCGTCCCTGTGCAGACAGCTCTGACCCTTGCTGCCCCTGGGCACATGAAGGAACCGGCAGTCAGCTCCTGCCTTTTGGGCAGCATTGGCCTCCTTCCACGGCCTCTTCATGCCCAGCCTGTCCCTGGGGGTCCTCAAGAACCCCCACATGAAAAAGAAAGCCCCCCCTCAAGAAAGCCACATGCAAAGCCCTGTGTGTTTTGGGCATCATGGAAGGATCCGGGCCAAGGAGGATTCAGTGTCTGCTCTTTTTTTTTTTTTTTTTTTTTTTTTGAGACAGAGTCTCACTTCTGTTGCCCGGGCTGTAGAGTGCCGTGGCATCAGCCTAGCTCACAGCAACCTCAAACTCCTGGGCTCAAGCGATCCTTCTGTTTCAGCCTCCCGAGTAGCTGGGACTACCGGCATGCGCCACCATGCCCGGCTAATTTTTTACATGTATTTTTAGTTGGCCAATTAATTTCTTTCATTTACAGTAGAGACGGGGTCTCGCTCTTGCTCAGGCTGGTCTCAAACTGCCGACCTTGAGCTATCCACCCGCCTCGGCCTCCCAGAGTGCTAGGATTACAGGCGTGAGCCACCGCGCCCGGCCTCAGTGTCTGCTCTTAATGTGTGTCCAGTACAGTTTGGAAAGGGGTGAATTGAATTTGAGCAACTGTTATATTTTAAGTGCACAAGAAGGGTGTGCCAATCAGAGAAGCCACCTGGTAGGTGATGTTGTATTCTTAATAATCACTACTCAGTTGCTCAGATTTTTCACAATTGGTCGCCCTCGGCTCCTTTTTGAACACTGATTTTGTGCAAGGCCTTGGTGGTGGTCAGTGGGTGGGGTGGGGTAGGGAAAAGGTACATAATTCCAGGGCTTTCCCTCCAGATCCTGGGAACCTGGGATGTGGAGGCATACAGAAACATGCTGACACAGGTTAGCAGACAAGGAGGGCGAGCAACGGGGGCCGGGAAGGGAGCGAGCACGCCTTACTTGGGGGAAGAGAAAGAATTGGGTTTAGAATTTTTGTACAATTTCTTTGTAGGAAACTTTAGAAAATTCAGAGAGACAAGAAGACCAAAACTCCTGTAATCCCACCATGACTGAGAGCTAATCACATGGAAGCTTTTGGTGTAGTTTTATTTCTTTTCATAAATAAATACACGTGTACGTTTTAACAAAAATGGGGTCATACTGTATACAAGGTTTTGTAACTTCCTTTTTCCATTTACCAGTTTGTCCTGAAGGGACAGTGTGAATTTGGACAGGGTGAGATGGTGAGAGCCCGGGACAAAACAGGGACTGCATAATGCAGTTTGGCCAGAGGTGGAAGCCGAGCACAGGAGGACATGTGGGAGGTCAGGTCAGGGAGGGAAGTTGAGGTCAAGTGGTGGAATGCCTTGAACGACAGGCCTTGGAGGTTGAACTTTTTTATGATGTCATTGCCACTGGGCGTCAGTGGAGCTTTTGGAGGGGAGCCAGGCATGAGGAGGGCTGTGCTCTGGGGACACAGGTTTCAACTAGAGAAGGTGAGGCTGGAGGCAGGGGCTTCAGGCTAGAGGGGCGGCACTGTCAGTCTGGGAGCTACCAAGGCTGGATTTGGATCTGCCCAAGGGGGACCAGGTGGCATGGGGTGAAGGGTCAGAGACGCCTCTGGGAAAGCTGGATCCTTCAGAACCACAGTCAGCCAGGCCTCTGGGACAGTAAGGAGCCCTGTTCAGCTGCCGATGACCAGGCATTTCATCTGCTAAGTCTGACTTAGCCTGATTGCAATAGAAGGAATGAGGTTAACTTATTTGCTATTTTGCATTCATTCCTTCATCCAGCAAGTATTTATGGGGAGCTGCGAGGGGCCAGGTACTGTGTCGGCACAGCAGCAGAGCTGGCATCCATGTTTTCATCCCCTCTTCTCTCAACTGGAGCGACCTTTCTCTCCCCAGGTGCGGAGCTACGGGGGCCTCCTGGATTGTGCCAAGCAGGTGCTGCAAGAGGAGGGTGCCCTGGGCTTCTTCAAGGGCCTGTCCCCCAGCCTGCTGAAGGCTGCCGTCTCCACAGGCCTTATGTTCTTCTGGTATGAACTCTTCTGTAACGTCTTCCACTGCATGAAGAAGCCAGACCGCCAGCGCTGAGGGCAGGAAGGGCCGGAGGTCTTCCGTGGAGGCAACCTGCCAAGAGAAGGAAGACTCGGTCTCCACTGAGGGGGCTGCCTGCCCCATCCCTGCAGGCCACCCGTCCTGAGCAAGAAGAGCCGCTGGGAGCAGGGTGGCAGCCTCGAACCCACCGGGCCAGAACACCACCAGAAGGGCAAGGGCTTTCCCCCGGAAGCAGGCAGAGAGGAGGCATGGCCTGGGCTGTGGGGCGCCAACACCGCAGTGAGGAGGCGTGTGAAGTTGCTGTGTCTCCTCCATCCAGCCCAAACCCAAAGGACACAGATGCCATCCTACACTTCTCAGCCCGTCTGCTGGGAGAACTCTCCCGGTTCCGGCTCGGCCGCAGCTTGAGTGCAGAGGGCTGGCTTGGCAGGAGTCTGGTCCCCAAACCCAGCCTGTGTTTCCCACCAACCTATTTAATAGACAGTAAAGCTAAACGCACATTCCTCACCTTACGCCTCCCTCTTCCCTGACAAATCTCATCCCTGCCTTCCTCAAATTCCATTTTTCTCCATAGCTGCAGCCCTCGGCAGCTCTGCCGCTAGTGCTGGAGGAGACTCCAGACTGCGCCGGTCACTTCCTGGCCCTGTGCCCAGAGCTTCGTGTCTGCAAACGCAGCACCAGCAGGCTGTTCTCTCCCAGGACTGGGCTGGTCACAGCCATGGGCACAGTCAGCCCTGCTGGGGTGAGGACCTTCCAACTAGGCATTGGCATCACTGCCCTGAGTGTTCCTCAGCACAGAGCAGGGTGCCACTCGTCCTTCCCATGACCTCAGAGGGGATGTGGCACTGACACAGCCCAGTGATGGATGGCAAAAGGGACTGGGCGTACAGCCTGTTGAGGGCACAACTGGGACCTAGGGCATTACCAGGACACAGGGACCGCCACAGGTGTCTGCCTAGATACAGAGGAGAAGTCAACAGAACACAACGACCCCCTGTCCACCGGCCCGCCGGCCTGTGGGGATGCGCTGACAGTGGGAGCCAGGACGGAGCAGCGGGACTTTGCCAGTCCTGCTTTGGCCTCTCGCACCCGTGGTGGCCCTGGCACAGAGGAAGGCACCTGCTGGAGCAGGCCCTGGTGGCTGGGTCCTGGGCTCCTCCCACCCTCGTTCCCTGTCTCTGGCCTGGGACTTTGTGGTCTTTCTGGCCCCCAAATGCCCAGGTTTCCAGGCTCTTGGCTGCCAATTCTGAAGGTCCTGGCTGCAGCTGGGGCTTCTAGCATTCAAGGCTTGGGTCTGGGGCTGTGGGGAGGCAGCTGCGTGAATGTATTTTTTTATGAAATTCCATTGAAGTAAAGTTTATTCTCTTCCTCTCTCCTCACTGGTTACTTCTGGGGCAGCTGCAAGTTCTCTTCCTTCATTTTCAGTGACTACTCTGGTGGCTCTTTTAATGGGAGGCGAGAACTGTGGCAGCTTGAGGCGCCATCAGCACTTCACCCTTGTCTAAGTGGTGGCGAGGGTGGCAGTTCTCTCCAACCTTCTGGATGCCCCTTTGCAACCAGGGCAGATGCCAGGCTGGCCTTGTCGACTGAGCAGCCCCAGCCAAGAAAGTCAGGGCCAGGGGACTTGTGCCACCTCAGGGGCACTCCCAACACCTGGAAGGCCGCAGGTTGCCAACTGGGACCTTTTCTCCAGGACTGGCCCCTAGATCTGCAACTCATGCCAGTGTTGTACTTGGAGTAGGAGAGGGGGATCCAGGTTGATCCAGCCCTGGCAGGCTGGGTGGGTGGGAGCGGGACAATGCGTTATGGCCTGGGAAGGTGCTGCCACCCGGCCCCGACCGCGCCCTCGGAGGCTCCTCCCACGCCCCGCGGCCGGGCGGCGCCTCCTGCCTCAGTTCACCCGAGCCCCGGGGAGTGCCAGGGTGGGGAACCCCGCGCGGGACTGAGGACTTCACGCGGGCTGAGGAGCGGATGCGGCCCTGGTCCGGGACGGGGCCGGGCTGCGCCGGGTGAGGCGGGGCGCGGCGGTCGCAGGGTCGCGGAAGTGCGGCGCGGGAGCCGGCCTCGGCGCGGGCGGGCGGTGCGCGGGGGCCCGGCAGGGGGCGCTGGCGAGCCGGCCCCTCCCCGCGCCGCGCGAGGACGTCGCTGAGCGGCGGCGGCTCCGCGGCGCGCGCTCCCTGCCCGCCGAGCGGCCGGGGCACGCGCCCGGCAGGTGGGTCGTGGCGCCCGCGCCGCCTCTGCAGCCAGCGGGACGCCGGACGGCGGGCTCCGCTGCCGGCCAGCGCCGCCGGGAAGGGCGTTCCGGGCGTGGGGGAGCCGCCGGGGTCTGGAGACCTGTAAGGTCGCCTCGGTTGGCCAAAGGGGAGACTCTAGGGGGTCCTGCCTCTCGGCGCACGATCCAGCTTACCCCTTTAGAAGGAAGGATCCAGAATGGAGCTCAGGAACTAGGAGTCCCGACTGGGTAGGCCCGGGTTTCTACCGCTCGGGAGGCCAGTTCAACCGGTCTGTCCCGGGGAGAGGCTACCGGGACCGTGGGAGTTCGGGCTCTGACCGACAGGGGCGGCAGACTGGGCGCCCGCACCCGCCACCCAAGCGGCCGGCCCCAGCCCGGGGCTGCAGGGGTGGGTTTTGCGGACTGAGGACCCTTGTGAAAGCCAGGAGAGAAAGTTGGGGAGAGGGGTGTGGAACTCCGCTGGGACAGAGCCGCGCAGCTTAGAGCCCCCAGAGTTGTCACTCTTCCAGATCGTGCTGAGCCAGCAGCTTCCAGGTTTTAGGCAACTCTAATTAACGTCCACCTAAACAAGCCCCCAAAATCTACCTTGGTATCCTGCCTCCTGCTGGGACCAGAGAGGGGGCGCGTTCATCCCTCATCTCTTTACTCTTGTGTAATCCCACAAGCGTGGGGTTCCCTAAGCTGAGCAGCAGGTGCCTAGCTGCCCAGTCTCCGCCAGAAGCTGAGCTTGGTGGGCCCTTGGCCAACCACCGAATGCCATGGACCGCCCGGAACACCTGTCCCAAGCTCTGGCCAACCTCACCCAGAGCCTGCAGGACGGGAACCTGCCCTCTGCCGCACACCTAAGGCCTCTCCCCTCGCGTCTTCTGCTCCCCAGGTGCAATCAGGAGGCCCAGCCCGGTCAAGAGCTGCTGGGGCTGACGGTCATGGGGGAGCCCAGTAGAGAGGAGTATAAAATCCAGTCTTTTGACGCAGAGACCCAGCAGCTGCTGAAGACAGCACTCAAAGGTGAGCGCGGAGCCCCTCTCGAGCTGGGGTCCTGAGCTGCAGAGATGGGCCTATGTGGGGAAGCACCAGAGGGCTGAGCCAGGGACAGGGGATGCTTTGCCCCTCCCTTCTGTTCTTTCTTTTGTTTTTTCATTTTCTAGTTGAACAAACTGAGAACTTTTTTTTTTCTTGAGACAGAGTCTTGCTCTGTCACCTGGGCTAGAGTGCCATAACATTAGCCTAGCTCCCAGCAACCTCTAATTCCTGGGCTCAAGCAATCCTCCTGCCTCAGCCTCCTGTGTAGCTGGGACTACAGGCTCATGCCACCATACCCAGCTAAGTTTTCTATTTTTAGTAGAGAGGGGCCTTGCTCTTGCTCAGGCTGGGCTCGAACTCCTGACTTAAAGCGATCCCCCTGCCTCAGCCTCCCAGAATGCTAGGATTACAGGCATGAGCCACCACGCCCGGCCCCTTCTGTTCTGAGAGTAGAAGTCAATGACTTAACTCCTGAACTGGAGGACAAGCATTTAGGCCAGTATTTGGGAGTATGAATCACAGAGTCACCCACAGTCTGTAAAGCCCTTTTTTTTTTTTTTTTAAGTTTAAGTACCCATGGAAGAGAACACAGTTCCTGCCTTTTAAGCCCGTACATTTGAACTGCTGCTTTTTGCATTGCTGCAGCCAGTGCTGTTAAATGTGCAGAGCTGCCTGCCTTGCGACAGAAGATGGAGTATTCGGCTTGGCAGAGGAGATCTACTGCTTGCCCTGGCCTGATGCCTTGCTCTAACACTCAGGACAGAAGTCTGTTTTCAGCTAACAACTAGCAGTGCCCATCACGTGCCAAGCCAGGCCTGTGGGGGAGGCTGTGCATGGCCCGCTCTTGTCAGGGGTTTGTGCGTGTGTATTGTAAGAACACTTTACGCTGTGACCCTGCAGTTGGAGACTTGTTGTTCAGTGTTCCTTCTTCAACCTAGTGCCAGGAAAAGATGTGTTTCTGAGAAATCAGCATTCTTCCTTGGGTTGGTCTCTACCAGCCATACAACCCTCCCTGCTTTCTCTAATCGGGCAACTAGGAGGCAGACGGTGGGAGCGGCTCCTGTGTGTGGTTTCTGTCCTCCTTCCTCTGTATACTTTCTGATCTCTTTAAATCTAAGCATGTGATGGGAGAGCTCTGTTGCAAATAGCTCCAATCCTTCCAGAAGCAGGTGGAGGCAAATCTGGTGACGAAGCAGCTCTAGACTCCCCTCGTGTCTCTACCTCTAGATCCAGGTGCTGTGGACTTGGAGAAAGTGGCCAATGTGATTGTGGACCATTCTCTGCAGGACTGTGTGTTCAGCAAGGAAGCAGGACGCATGTGCTACGCCATCATTCAGGTTGGGAGGGTTGGGAGAGTGAAGGGAGCTGCTTTGAGGAAGGTGCTTCAGGAGTGGGCAGAAGGCCTGGCCCGCAGGACAGAGATGCAGAGGGTCTAGCTCAAAGGCAGAGAGAGACACAGGACGGGTGGGGTTGCAAGGGCACCGCCCTGGCCCTTACCATCCTCTTCCTGGCTCACAGGCAGAGAGTAAACAAGCAGGCCAGAGTGTCTTCCGGCGTGGACTCCTCAACCGGCTGCAGCAGGAGTACCAGGCTCGGGAGCAGCTGCGAGCACGCTCCCTGCAGGGCTGGGTCTGCTATGTCACCTTTATCTGCAACATCTTTGACTACCTGAGGGTGAGGCCCCTGCAGCCACCCTGGGAGGCAGAGATGAACTGCTCCCCACAGTCACCCAGCCCCGTGCTCTGACCCACCCCTATTTCCCCCAGGTGAACAACATGCCCATGATGGCCCTGGTGAACCCTGTCTATGACTGCCTCTTCCGGCTGGCCCAGCCCGACAGTCTGAGCAAGGAGGAGGAGGTGAGAGGCCTTGGCAAAGGTTGTTGGGTGGGCAGTCTGGCTCAGCCCAGAGTGCCAGCCCACTATCCATGGAGGCCTTCGAGGGCATCACTTCTGGGGCAGGAGCCTGGTGGGGGTATTTAAGGCCTGTCACAGTTACAGGACAAGCTGCTGGGTCTGGAATTTATCCAGAACAGAGCAGCCAAACCTACTGGCTCAGCAGCTTCCTTCCCAGTAGGAAACCCATGATGACAGGCATGGTGAGCACCACGGGCAGCTGTGGGTACCGATGGCCCTGAAACCAAACCAGCGTCAGGCAGCGTGGGGGAGGCAGACAAGTGGGATGAAGCAGCAGTTCGGAGATAGGCGTGAGTCTGGCATGGCCAGGTGAGGGAGTTTAGGCAGTTCCCTGAATTGGTCTTTCTATGTAAGGTGTGGGTAACACTCATTGGGTGTGAGGATGAAGCAGGAAACGGGTGTAAAGGGCAAAGGACGGTGCCTGGCACGTGGCAAGTAAATGCTCTGCGTTGTCGTCTGGCCCTGCCCAGGGTTCACCAGGGTCACCCGATGCCCCCGCAGGTGGACTGCTTGGTGCTGCAGCTGCACCGCGTCGGGGAGCAGCTGGAGAAGATGAATGGGCAGCGCATGGATGAGCTCTTTGTCCTGATCCGGGATGGCTTCCTGCTCCCAACCGGCCTCAGCTCCCTGGCGCAGCTGCTGCTGCTGGAGATCATTGAGTTCCGGGCGGCCGGCTGGAAGACGACCCCGGCTGCCCACAAGTACTACTACAGCGAGGTCTCAGACTAGGCCTCCAGATCAGGGCTTCCTCACCAGCAGCACCAGCCTTCTTTCTGTCCTCTGCCCAAGCTGGCAGTGGAGTCTCTCTCCCAAAGACTTTTAAGCCCTCAAGCCTTTCAGCATCTTCCCTTCTAGACTTTCTCATCTCCCAGTGAGATGTTCCCCACTGATGCTGTGGTTCCCCCGACCCTCGCCCCAGCTCAGGGGTTGGGGAAGATGACAAACAGATATCTGGGCTCAAGGCTGTCCCCCTTCTGCACAGTCCTTTCTGCCTCTCTCTCCCACCACCTCCCACCTGGGCCAGGCAGGGAAGGGCAACTCCCATCAAGTGCTGCACCATGTAACCACTGGTACAACAACTACCTTGGTGCTTCAGTTCCCCCATCCATGAAATGGGTAACCATGGCTGTTGGTGGGATGCTTTGGGATGTGAAGGGGCAAAAGCATAGCACAGGTCACACCAGAAACTGCTTTTTATATATTTTGTACAAGGACCATTTTGGAAACAAGCATATGTCTTCCAGTCAGTTTTAATGAATGGTAGTACCGTCATCACATGCTATGCCAGGTCAGCTTGAGAACTTTCTAATAAATCTTTGCTCATACTAAAACTTCTTCCTTTTATATCATCCAAAGGTCCACCTCAAGCTACAGGAAAAGACTGGGCCCTGAGTTTTTTGGAGGAAATCCTCAAATTGGTACCTTCCATCTTAACAAGGTATGGGGCAGGGAGAACAAGTTCTAGCCCCAAAGAAAGGATTAATGGGAAGTAAAAATGCTGCTCCATCCTCCCTGTAAGGCCTGCCTACCCTTAAAAAGGAACTACGTCCTTAACCCACAGGTATTTTTCAGTGTGGCAGTGGCTCACACTTTCTTGTGGCAGAGGGCCCTGGGCTCTGCCTAGAACCGCTACCACCAGCGATAGTGGGCCAGGGCACGATTGGCCTCGGCCATCTTGTGCATCTCCTGCTTCTTCTTGACCACGGGGCCCTTATTGTGAAAAGCCTCCAGCAGCTCGTGTGACAGCTTCTCGGGCATCAGTGTTCGCCGGTGCTTATTTTCCCGGCACTCAGTGATCATCCACTTCATGGCCAAGAAGCGGCGACGTCGGTCGGCTAGGGGCACAGGGACCTGGGTGAGACAGGACACAGGCAAATTGATCCAAGGGCCTGCCAGGGCTGGGGCCTCCTGCCTCCCTGAGCTCTAAGGAGTGGCCACATGTTCCCTCTGGGCCAGCCCTGGTAAGGTTTCTGAGGAAAGGGTCCTGTCTTTTCACCCTGGGTGTAGCAGATGTAAGATACATTTATTCAGCAGACGCTCATTAAACACCAGCCCCTTTCCCTCGGAAATGGAAGCGCTGCCAAGTTGATACTAGTACCAAATGGGAAAAGCCCCATAAGCTGGGGTGACTTAGCCACCTCAGACCAAGGGTGCCTAAAAAGACCCTCTGTCCAAGAATCATTTGCCAGGCGCTATGTGCCAGGTACCGTGCCAGACATTGGAAATGCAAACACTGAGAAAGTCTCTATCCTTAGGCTGGGCGCGGTGGCTCACACCAGTAATCCTAGCACTCTGGGAGGCCAAGGTGGGAGGATCGTTTGAGCTCAGGAGTTCAAGACCAGCTTGAGCAAGAGCGAGACCCCATCTCTACTAAAAGAATAGAAAAAAATTAGCTGGACAACTAAAAAAAGAAGTATATATATAAAAAATTAGCCAGGCATAGTGGCACATGCCTGTAGTCCCAGCTACTCAGGAGGCTGAGGCAGGAGGATTGCTTGAGCCTAGAAGTTTGAGGTTGCTGTGAGCTAGGCTGATGCCACGGCACTCTACAGCCTGGGCAACAGAGTGAGACTCTGTCTCAAAAAAAAAAAAAAGAGAAGAAAACTGACTTATGAAATGAAATATAACTAAAGGCTATGAAAGAGATGCCTAGTTCAGTCCTGCGTCAAGCACTATGCTAGATGCTGGTGCATAAAAACAGGACAAAAGCACAGTCTCTCACCAGGAGAACTTTACAGTTTAAGATACACAAGATGCTGGAAAGAAAGGAGAGCGCGGGAGCGGGTGGGGGTCCCAGAAAATGTCATTTAGATATTTCTTTGCTTTATTCCTTTTCCATCTTCTGAGATTTTTACACTACAGGACTCAATGAGCAGATCTTGACAGTCCAGTCTCTACAGCGCTATCAATCTTGGCCCAACTCCGGGCTCTCCCACTCCCCATCTTGTTTCACATGTGGGCAGCCTTTGTCTTCTTGCCCTGGCCACTCACCTGGTAGAAGTGGCCACCCTTGAGGATAGGTACCAGCCCAATCACAGGCTCACAGTTTTTCAGTGCTTGGTGGAAGATGGTGTAGGGGTTGCGTTCGATAGTTGCCTGTTCCTCTGCAGAAGCATCATGGTACTTCTGAAACTGCTTCCTTTTCACAGCTTCCAGGGTCTGCAAAGGGATATGGTGGAAGAGGCTGTCCCAGGCTCCCAGAGGGTTTACTCAGCCCAGCTAATACCTTGCTCTTTGCTCCCATCATCTGGTTCTTCTATGGCAGTGCAGCTCCTCCCTCAGCACATCCAAGACAGTTTTTAAGTGCCTGCCCCTTTGCTAGACGAGGACTGAGATTTGTGAGGGGTGGGGAGATGGCAGTTACTGACTCTTGCAGGACTTCCTTAAAGCCCCCACACTTGCAGGGAAGCTAACTTTAATGATAGGTGTACGAACCCATTATCTCTTAAGCTAAACTGAAAGAATCATATACAAAGTCACAGGGAAAAGAGGAAGGAGGTACCGCTTACCTGTGTCATGAGGGATCTGGCCAATACTTTGTTTCCTCCTTTCATCATCATGTTGATGAATTTACTTCAAGGAGAAAAACAACATGCTTAGCTTTCCAAGGCTGTATCATGGAATCCTTACCATAGACCCTCCCTGGAAAGAGCGTCTGTTTCCATCTAACCTGATCACTGGGTCTTCAAAAACAGAGCTTGTTTTCGTCGCTGGAGCAGCTTTGATGAGCTGGGTCTTCTTGAGTTCCTGATCATACTTCTCCTCCTCAGTTAGCTCGGCCACAGGCTTGCGGTAATATTCCTTGTCAATCTTGGGATCCCTGTATTCAGGAGCATAGCGGCTCCACCGCACCTGGGTTACCCTGGGAGGGGGAAGAGGAGGAGGCAGGCTAAAGCTGACTACACAAGAGAATAAGCTTGACTTAACAATAGGCATGTTTGCCAAGCTGCCGACGAGGGAGAGCGGTGCGGGGACCACCAGCCAAATCTGAACTGCAGTAACCTTGGCTCCTGTTTCAAGAGGTACGAGGACCTCCCCGAACAGGCGGGGAGTCTCCTCCTTATCAAGTGCGAACGATAAGGGTAGACTCCCCGCCTATACATCTCTACCCCCACGTCCTGATACATAGGCGATCCCAGCTCTGAGCTCCTTAGCCGGGGGCCGCACGTGCACTTCTGAGTTAGAACCCTAGCTCAGCCAGACCCCTTAAGCGAGGGGTAGTCACTAAGCCTTGAGATTGGCTCAAAGTCACGCAGTTAGTTAAGAAGCTTGAAGCAGATACCCTGGCCCCAGGGCAAGGCTTTTCCAGGGCCTCACGCAGCCTGCCTGTGGTCCCCTCCCTTCCCCGAAGGTTCCTCCGTGAAGACTCAAGCGGCGCCTCTAGCTGCCCGCCGCCCTCTCACCCTGGAAGCCGCAAGACAGCACGACGCGCGCCCACCGCCAGCTGCGACCACCCGCGAACAGCCCTCACAGCGGGAGCAGCCATCTTGGCGGGCCGCGAGGACCCCCACCAGGACTGCCCGCGGCGCGCCTGAGCGAGTGACGGATTAAAGCATCCACAGGGTCCTACATCTGCGTTTCACCCCTTTGATCTGGGCGTCAGAGTATCTCACTGGGGGGGGTCCAAAGACCAGCCAAAAGGAAACACCTGCCCTCTCGGTATCTGTCACAGTCCGGCGCAACCCTCGGTGGCGGCGCTCGCTTCTCTCAGGCCCCCATGCAGGTCCCGCCCCGGCTCGTCCCGTACTTACCCTCGCGAGATTTGAAGCCGCAGGGCCGGCCCGGGCGGCTGCAATATGGCGGAGGCGGAAGGGGAGAGCCTGGAATCCTGGCTGAGTGAGTATCCGCGGCCGCTTCTGCCTGCCCTCGAGCCGCCCCCCTCCGCACCCCCTCGTCCCCTCCCCGGGCTCGGCGGCGGCGCCGCTTGGCAGCCCGCGCCTGAGCTCGCCTCCGCCGCGAGCGTCCGCGATCACGCCCCTTCCGGAGCAGGGCGCCCTGGCTGCAGCCGGGCCCCAGCTCCCGCGCGCGGCGGCGTGAGCTCGGGGTCCTGTCGGGCCCTCGCAGGCTCGGGGGAAGTGGCAGCCAAGTCTTCGGGCTGACATGCACCTGCGCTCTGGGGACATTGTGGTGGGGCGCGCCCGGCGGTGACTCCGGTACCCTTGCGCCCCGATCCCTGACGAAGGGAAAAGCTCTGATTTGGGCTGAAGCTGCGGTAGTGGTGGGTGCTGCCGACCGTGCCCACACGCCTGGAGGCTTCGGAATTGTGACCATATATTGGAAGTGAGTGCTTTGCTCAGGCAAAATGCTGGAAGTGACAATAATTTTCCAAAGACAGCGACGATAGGCAGAGAACAGAGTTTTACCTTTTCCCTGCATTGACCAACCATGGTTATGTCGGTGTTGGGGACCCTCTCCCCACCCCTTTTGTCTCTCTATCACACACACACATACACACGCACACACGCTTGAATATTTTAATGAGTCCATTGATAACCTACTCTGAGTAAAGCTGAGGAGCACAGGCTGAAGCCATAGTTATAGAAGCGTAATTGCTGTAATTGCTAATTGACATTGCTGCGAAGGAAATACTGGGTTAACCTTGTTAGCGGGTGGCACTCTGCTGAGGAGTTAATAAGTGAACCTTCCTAAACAAGACCTCCTGGAGGCCTCTTTAAGTGAAGTCAGAAATTGGATGATGAGGCAAATAAGATGCCTAGGTAGTACCTTGTGCTGGGGTCTCTTATTTAGTAGGGCTTTCAGGCCTTTGGAGGTGAGGGCTGTTTCCTCAGTTAATCAGGAGGTGGAACACAGGTTTGAAGGGGAGCACATCCCGAAAGGGAGAGTAAGGTTACATTTGCAAAATCGGCAGTTGAAGGCAGGTCATAAAGCCTTCTGGGTGTATGGAGCTGTTCTCCAAGGAGCTCAGAGTACTCTGCAGACATTCATTAAATTTGTTACCAAGTATCCTAGCAAAGCAGGTACTACTGCCACAATTTCATAAAAAGAGGACATCCTGATTCCAGTCAAATTACTTGCCCAGAACCACCCAACTGGATATAAACACAGTAGAATTAGTTTGATTTGCAGATATTAATGGGGGATATTAGAACAACTTAAGTGACCTAAGCTGAGTTTAATAGGCTGTATTTAGAGTTATGTTTTGAAATAGGAGATGGACACACCTGTTTTTGAGGAAGTGGGGAGTGGGGTGGTATCTGTAGAGCTGAGATTGGCCTTTGACCTTTTCCCTTAGAGCTACATTTGGGGCAGTGTTAAGAGTTCTTCCATCTAATTACCCTCTGTTTACCTTCACAGTTCTAATGACATAATGATGTAAACTGTACAGCGCGTAGGGGTTCAGCACCATCTTAGTTATCCCGTGGTTTACGTGAATTGTTGCAGAAGCCTCTGCTTGGCCCAGAGTCTCGGTCTCTTCCTTCCTCTCCTTAGTCTGTTCTTCATTCTGCTCCCAGAAGAGCGCTTCTGTTTAGTCAAGTCATTCCACTGCTGCCAAACCGACTGCTACCCCTGTCATACGGCGCTGGTTATTCTCTGCCTTTTTGTGTGTATAGCTCCCTGATAACTTGGCCCACCAACATATCGCTCTCCTTACCTGGAAGCTCTACTCCCCTTTGCTCAACTAAATGCTTCAAAACCCATCTCGGATTCTCCTTCCCCACAGACCGTCTCTTGACGACTTCAGCCTTCTCTAAATTCC
>CAUYRT010092119.1:0-18748 GCA_963574885.1 Lepilemur ruficaudatus | reverse complement strand
GTTTCATCCGACTTAGTTCCTCCTAAGAGAAATGATACCTAAATGATACAGTGCCTTGCCTGTAGCAGGCAACTAATTAACTTTTGTTGATTGAATTAGTGGGCGAGAGGGAGTGGGCGAATGACATTAGCTCTTCTGATGGTTTGAAAGACATTGTGTTAAGAATTAATGTCTGACAGAGATTAGGTTTTGTTATAAGGTCAGTTTCAACTGCAGGCCACCAAAATGCCAGCCCGCTGTATATTCCAATGTGACATTTTGTAATTGAAAGTGTGTGGGTGTGGCTCTCACTTTTCCAGAGTATTCAAATGCTGTTGTTTGAGTTCTCCTACTCGCGTTTTCAAAAGCACGTTTAATAGAAATTGAACTGTGTGACGTCTTCGTGTTCCCATTTGAAACAAATGGTTCTATGCGAGAGACAGCAACTGCTCTCTCTACTTAGTTACTGTGTTGCTAAATTAACAGGCTAGCATTGACTTGAACACGTTGCAATAGATTTTGAAAAAATTCATTCTGAGTTATTAAGAAAAGAGTTTGGTTTCTCAGTTAATTTATAGTCACGCTCTCCAAGCCCACAGTTTCTCAAAAAACTTTCGCCTGGTGAAAAGCAATACAATCTATTCTCTGAACTACGTCATTTTATTCATCACGCCCAGTATCTACTACAGCGAGGTGTTCTGTTACTAGCTGACCTAATTGATGTGTTACAATAAGTAAAGGTCGTGGCTTTGGGATCGGATAGTCCCAGGCAAGCCTGTGACTGAGGCCAAACACCACGACCTCTCTGAGCTTGCATGTCCTCCTCTCTGGAAGGGGACATACACTCACTTCCACCAGGGGCCAGGGTGTCGGGATCTTTCTAGAGCAAGCAGGTTCTGGGGTCCGGATCCCCCACCAGGAGAGAGAATTGGTTGCAGAAGGATTTGCCGGCCTGGAGGTGTTTGTCTTGGCTATCCCACAGGGCCTTGCTCCACTGGCAGAGCTGAGTAGAAGGGACAATGTTACTCCCCGTGTGCTCCCAAGATTTAGGGCTGATCAGTCTGCAACTCCAAGACCCTGGTATTAGTATAGCAAGGACTGTTTGCAAGCAACAGAAAACCTACTCAAGGTAGCACAAGCAGGTGAAAAAAGGTAGGGGCGGGGGGCGGGGGGTGTCTCTGAACCCTGGCTGCGCTGCTGCACTGCTGTGTCTTTGGGTAGATCATGTCGTTTCTTGTTTAATTGTGATAAAAAACCCATAACATAAATTTACCATCTTAACTATTTTTTGATACGTTGAATCTCAAAGTAGACTCAACCATTTTTAAGTGTGCAGTGGTGTTAACTGTATGCACGTTGTCGTGCAGTGGATCTCAGAACTTTTTCATCTTGCAAACTGAAACTCTCCACCTCCATAACACTCTTGTTTTCCTTCTCCCTCTGGCAACCACCATCCCTCTTTCTGTTCTAAGAGGCTGACACTTTATATACCTCGTATCAGAGCAATCACACAGCATTAGACCTGCTGTGCCTGGCTCATTTCACTGGGCGTCATGGCCCCCAGCTTCACCCATGTTGTGGCAGGTGACAGGAGCTCCTTCTTTCTAAGGCCAAATAATATTCCCTTGTGTGGCTATACCACATTTCCCCCAGTCACCTGTCAGTGGACAGCAAAGAGATTGCTCCCACCTCTTGGCTATTGTGAATAGTGCTGCAGTGACCATTGGTTAAATCACATCTGAGCCTCAGTGTCCTCATCTATAAAATGGGGATACTCGTGCCTGCTGTGCATGTTCTTGTGGCACACAGAGGGGGCTTGACAAACCACGCTCCTAGCACTTCCTGCTTGACCTTCAAGGCACTTTCTCCAACCATAATTTTGCCCTTGTTTGTGCTAATCGTTCATCTCATTGTCTTTGTTCCCCATGGGCACGTTGTGTCCATGCCTGTGGCATTACCCCTGTTTGTCCAGCCTGAGAAACAACACTCAGTACGCTGGTGCCCAGTGTGCTGCAGAATGAATGGACGGACTCTGGAGTGTTTGGACTTGTATCGCGTGGGGGAGGACTTGCTGACGCTGGGGCCACACAGGTCTGTGTAGTTTTCAGAGGCACCTCTTGACCTCTCTGTGCCTCAGTTTCCTTACCTGTACAAAGGAGACCACATAGCATTGTTGTGGGTGTTAACAATAAGAGTAACAGGTATTAATAGCACTGTGTATACAGTGCGTGGCGCACAGGACTCGGGAAACAGGGTCCGCAGAATGACATTGTTCCATGATACAGTGCTATGTATGTAAACTAAAAATACGCACGCCAGACGAAACAGGTGTTTAGCAGAAAGATCCACAGAGAATGCATTTGGACAGTGGCCTGGGAGAAGGGACAGGGAGTGGGAGAGGCCGTGAAAGGAAACAAACTGTTGGGTGGGGGGCGCTCCAGGCCCACGAGAAGAACGTCGGCAGGAGCCAGGGCCCAGGGACTTGAGGAAGAGATGCGGAAGAGGCTTGAGAGGATGAACACACATGTGACAAGGGAGCTGAGGACCCCAACGCTCTGGGCTTGTGGAAGGTGGCCATCCCAATTTGCCTGGGGCCAACCTGGTTTCAAAATGGAAAGTGCCACATCCTGGAACCTCGCAGTCCTGAGCAGACAGGGACGCTTGGTGGTGCCTGGGCTCTGCACCCCCAGAGTGGGCCACCAGGTACCCCACCGGCTGCTGCGGACTCCCCGGACAGCCTGAGGACTGGATTTCATGGGAGAATAGAGCGGAGGGAATCCCAGCTTCCCACATCGAGTGGCTGCCATGAGGCTTGCCGCCAGGTTTCTCCCGTCTGAGTCTTCCATCCCAGGGAGCACAGGCTTGTTCTCGCTTCCAGGGGCATCTCAACCCAACTCTGTCCCTTTCTCTGGTTTTCCCATTTAAATGGGTGTGACAGTCCTACCTGGGGTGCGGTAAAGGTTACTTGTAAATGCATCTGATTTAAAGTATATGTTTGTTATAATACTCTTTGGTAGAATATGCTCTTTTTATATTCGGCATAAAAGCCAAGGATTTGATGTCAAAGAATCTTCTCTGTTAGGTGGGGAAATGGTGGGAGGAGGGACACTTGGCCGGCTGGGGAGTGGTGTTCGCGGGCCTGAGTCTGTATTTCTGGTCTCTTTCAGGGCGGCAGCAAGGGAGGGGTCTTCGGTGCCTGAAGGGAGGAGTCATGGCCTCCATGCTGCTCGCCCGGCAGCTGGCCTGCCGCTTCCAGCACAGCTACCGCCTGCTGGCGCCAGGTAAGCCCCGGGGCACTTGGCAAGAACAGGTCCTGATGGAAACACAACCCAATCCAGACTGGGGATTCCTAGGCTGGAGGAGTCCTTGGGGATAAAGGGACCAGCCATCCAGTGCCCCTGGAGCTGTGCCACTGTCCCCCATAAAACTGTCACCATGGCCACCGCCTTCCCATTGCCCGTCTCTGCCATGTGCTCCTGTCCCTGGTGGACAGCTCGGCAGAGGGAAGGGAGCTGGTCCATGCCAGAGCCACTCTGCCTGCGGGTAGGCAGTGGCCTCTGCAGCCGGAGGGCCCAGCCATGCTAACAGGAACTGCTGGGGAAAACACACAGCTGGGGCTACTGCCAGCAACAGTCCCTGTGATTGACCTAAAGGCCAGCTTAGCTTCACAGGCACTGTCAGGAGGTACTGTCCCAGGAATGCCCCCTCTGTTACCCCCTCACCCCACACCCACTGGCCACCGGCTGGCTTCGTCCTGGGGTCTCTCGCAGGTAGGCTCATTGTTCTGCGCCTCTCAGGCAGCGTAGCCAAGTGAGCCCTGATCACATGACCTCAGCGAGCCCTCTTGCTCTAGTCCCACAAGGGAGGCTCAAGTGAATATCATTTTACAGGTGAGAAAACTGAGTCTCTGAGAAGCAAAGTTATCTCTGCCCAAGATCACACAGCCCCTTGAATGCAAGCCTGTCTGGCTGCGAATGCTGAGTTCTTAGGCCCCCTTGAAGTCCCCCCATGTGGCTCTGGAACAGAGAGTGGCTAACAGGGGCCTCCCTACGGACACCCCTGAGATTGGCCTCCTGCAGAGACATGAGCAGTCCTGGCTCTGGCCTGGCCGTGAAATAGGCTCAGAAAGACCAATGAGCTGCCAGTCTGTCCCCAGCACTCTCAGAGCCCCCGTGCTTGTCACCGTGGTGTCCCCTTGCTGTTGGAAACATCTGCCTTCTGAAAACAAACTGCTAGCCATGTCCTTGGCTTGCATGTTGAATGCTGGTGTTTATGTCCTGGGTGGGATGAAGAATAGGAGTGTTTTCCCACTCCCAGGCTTTATTTTAAAATAAACATGTTATTTTGGAATAACTTCAGATTTAGTGAGAAGTTGCAAAGATAGTACAGAGAGACCCCATATGGCACCCACCAGTTTTCCTCCATTGTTAACATCTTACCGTCACCACGACGCGTTTGTCAAAACTGAGACACTGACCCTGGTTTACTATTATTAACAAACTCCTGGCTTCTATTCAGATTTCACTAGTTTTTTCCTTAATGTCTTTCTGTCCCAGGATCCATTGTGTTTACTTGTCACCTTTCCCTGGGCTCTGGTCTGTGACAGTTTCTCAGTCCTATTCTTCTTGACCTTGATAGTTTTGAGGAGTTAGGAACAGCTTTGGAGGTTTTGTTTTTGTTTTGTTTATGAGAGAAGCATATCGGTGTTTACTTGTAATTAGGTTAAAATAAACCAGAACCAGAAAGATGCAAGAATGGTGAGCTCCACGTCGGGGAGAGCCCTTGGCATGGGAGATGCATTCATTCTGTAGCGAGTGCTGTTGAGCACCTGCCACGTGCCAAGCGCTGTGCTGGGTGCCAAGGATGGACCAGTGAAGAAAGAGACTCGGCTCTTGTGGGTGGCGCGAGAGCCTGGGGCACACGGGGCACCATCTTTGGAGGTCATTGTGAGGGACATCTGAGCCCTCCCCGTAGACAACATGCAAAGAGCGATAGATTAAGACTCATACGATTAGGCTACTGGCATCACCTCCCGTTGGCCACGTGAGCCTCATCAAGAGACAGAACATCTCCAGCCTCAGTTTTCTCAGCAGAAAAGTGGAGATAATAATAGCATCCTTCCTATTTCACAAATTTCTTGCATCGAAAGTGAAAGCACTTTGTTTTATGTTTACGAAGGTGGAAAGTATCCTAACTCACGTTTTGCAAGCATGGAAATAGAAGGGCGATGCAAAGGAAAAAAAGAAAAAGAAATGGCTAAACCACAGAGTTCCTTTCCTCTCTATTTTCTTGGCTGGAGTTGGATCTTTTTTGGCACACTTGTGCCAGATTTAGACAACCACACAGTGAATTCTTTTTCTTTTCTTTTGGCTTATCGATTTGGCATATCTAGTATAAGTAGCAACAGGAGAATGGCTTAGAAATGATGGTTAAGTGCTTATTTTTAATCCATTTAGTCTTGAACACTTTCTGTACCATAGACCTAGAGAAATTAAGAAACTTTCCACAGTCACAGAGCCAACCACTGGCTGAGCTAGGCACTGGGTGAGGCCAGTCTGGCTCCAGGACCTGCACCAGTGTAGTGGTTATCTGTTGCCACATAACAAATGCCCCCAAATGTAGCAGCTTAAGATGATATATTTGTTATCTCACAGTTTCTGGAGATCAGGAAACCAGGGATGGCTTAGCTGGGTCCTCTGGCTCCAGGTCTGTCTTGAGGGTGCAGGCGAGCTGTTAGCCGGGGCTGTGGTCTCATCTGAAGGCTCAACTGGGGATTGGAGGACCCACTTCTAAGGTCATTCACGTGGCTGTACTGGATTCAGTTCCTTAGGGGCTGTTGGCCAGAGGCTACCCTCAGTTCCTTGATGTCTGGGCCCCTACACAGGGCAGCTCACTAGTGGCAACTGCTTCTTCAGAGCAAGAGCAGGTGCCCAGCACGGAAGGCACAGCATGCTACCAACCCATGTCCCCAGGGTACATCCACCCATCAAGTCACGATGAAGCTATTAAACATGATGGACAATGGCCCGAGATAATGTTCCCAATGACATTGTTCATGCCCCTTCCCCAGTTACAGTCTTATGTTGGTAAATAAGGTAAGAGACTGGGAGACTAGACATCAAAATGGTTATCTCTGGGTAGAAAATTAAAAGTGGCTTTTTTCCATGTTGCTTATTGGTCTCTTCCTCAATGAGCATGTTATCAAAAATAAAAGTACAGTCGCAGGGGCAGATCAGATTTTTTTCTTTAACAGAAAAGCAGGGCAGACAACTCCAGTTGGGCTTTACATTGACTTCAGCCAGGCTCACCTAAGGAACCTTTGCTGATTGAGAACATGACATTCATTTATTACTCTTGGTGTAATATCAAGAGGACATTAAATATCAAGAGGACATTAAAAATGTTTGCTGGCTGCTTAAAATTTGGAGTTAAAAATAGACTCTGGATTGGTGTGGCCATGAAGGTCATGACCATCATGGTTTACCCACTGTGTCCAGTCTTCTGTGTCAATGACACACCCTGGCCTTCTGGGTGTGCTATTTTATTCTTGAATGAAAATGCTAGATCATTCCATCTTTGGTTTTTTTTGTCCTGCATCTCTGTTCTTTTGATAATAATTTGCCTTTAGGGGAAGCGAGGTGTTTTTCCGCAAATGATCTGGCACTAGATGAGATCAAAGATAGCATCAGGCACATTCACAATATCTAGGAAGAGGTCAGGTGGGCAAACTTACAGTTTAACCTTGCTAGCTGTGTGATCTTGGGCAAATTAATTAACCTCTCTGAGCTTCAATGTCTTCTGTAACAAGAGAATGATAACATTTATCTCATGGGAGCTATAAGATTTAAATGAGATAAGCCATATAAATTGCTCAGGATAATTCCTGATATGTTCACCCTAAGTGCCCAATGCACAGTGGACATATATCTGCTCATGTGACTTGATATAAAAGATCCAAGAAAACTGGCAGGTGCAGTGGCTCACATTGTGATCTCAGCACTTTGGGAGGCAGAAATGGGAGGATGGCTTGAGCCCAGGAGTTCAAGATCAGCCCGGCCAACATATCGAGACCCCATCTCTACAAAAAATTATTTTATTTTAGTTTAGTTTAGTGTTTGAGATAGAGTCTCACTCTGTCACCTGGGCTGGAGTGCCATGGCATCATCATAGTTCACTGTGACCTCAAACTCCTGGGCTCAAGTGATCCTCCTGCCTCAGCCTCCCGAGTAGCTGGGACTACAGCACGCACTACCACGCCTGGCCAATTTTTTCTATTTTAACTAGAAATGGGGTCTCATTCTTGCTCAGGTTGGTCTCGAACTTCCCACTTTGGCCTCCCAGAGTGCTAGGATTACAAAAAATTATTTTTAAAAAATTAGCCAGGTGCAAATTTTTTTCTGTTCTCTTGTAGTGTGGGGCATTATATATCATCATTAAGAGAATGTTCATTGTAATGGGATTTGGTTGTTTTTCTCTTTTTAAAAAAGCCAAAACCAAGATATAGAAGGAAGAAGAAATATTGGTGTTGCATGGGCCCGGCTTCCAATGTTAGCTGGGCAACTCACTAGCTGTGCGACCTTGGCAAAGTCACTTAACCTCTCTGATCCTCATCTGTAAAATGGAAACAATAATACCTATTTCCCAAGGACATTGTAAATTCATTAAAAGAACAGAAGGGAGTTTGCCTAGGTGGGACCTGCCTGCCACATAGAGAGGGCTGAATATGCGTTAACCTCTCGTTTTCCCCTTTCTGATTGCGCAGTTGCCAACAATCTTATCGGGCTCTGATTTCAGCACCTCTGCCCCGCAGTCCTTTGCCCTCCTCCCTCCGTCACTCAGAGACTTGGCACATGAAGGGAGCTGATGCGGTTCTGGGAACAGACCCCTCCGCCCTGCACCTGGCCCTTGCCATTCCTGTCTCCTGGCTCCCAGTTGGCCGGCTCCTGCCACCTCATCCTGATCCCAGCTCCCGTTCACTCGTGGTCTCGACAGCCCCCCAGCTGTGGTGCCACCTGGCCCAACCTGCTCCCCGTCATTTCTCTCAGGCTCTGTTCAGCCACAGCGCCCACCGCAAACTGCCTGCTTTGCCGCTGTTTCCACGTTGCAGTTCCCAGGAAATCTGACTGCTACCATGCAATGCCAGGACGTTTTCCGGAGAAAAGAAAGGAGGCCTTGTGTGTCCTCACTTAAGGAGAGCTTGCTAATTTCAAAACTTTCATTTTTACCCCATTTGCTGTAAAAAAGCAAGACTCGTACCAGTGAAGAAGTATTTTTATAAAAAATATGCCTTCCTCTTTTATGCAAGTCTAGTTGGAATCAATGTCGTCTGTTAACCCTGAGTTCTGGCCAAGGAAGAGATAAACAGTTTAGTGTAAAAAAGTCCTATGTTCTATGACTTTTAACTCCTGTCTAATCAAACAAACTCTTTAGGAATTCCCTTTTTAAGATCAAAGAGGAAAAAAAAACCTGGTTTTTTTTTTTCATGCCTTAAATAAGTGTAGTGCTGTATTTTATCCGGACCTTATGTTCAAAAGGCTACATTATATTACAGAATTAATTCAGAAACCTTTGATTTAATGCAATTATGGAAAATCAAGCGTGAGTTTAAATCTGTTTCCTGATATCTTGGCTTTGTGTAGTTTGAGAAGCTATTCGTGTGTGTATGTGAGATCTTGGCACATTTCTTAACCTTTCTTAGCCTGTGTCCTCTCTTGGGTAATGGAGACAAAGTTGTGGATACATGTAATGATGACACGAGATCACACGTGTGATTTATAGGAAGTGCCTACTGATTCTCCGGTCTGATACAATTATGGCAACCTTAGTAAGAGAAACTAACATTTCCCAATCAGCAAGTAGTACCGGGAGGCTAAAAGATGAACAGAGGCATTAACAGGGTTTCCAGGGGATTTCTTTACACAGTCTCGGATTCACCAGACCTTTCGCTCAGGGATCAACAGGGCGTGAGCTTGACTGACACTGCCTTTTGTGTCTCAGCAACATGTTGATCTAAAAAGCCTTATGGGGCCAACCTGGAACCTCAAACACATGCTATAAATTTATTCCAATGGAAAAAATGTGAAATGAGTTTCAAATAAATGACTTGTGACAAATTGTTTTTAAAACAGAAAACATCAATTAAGTGGGGGACCACCTGAATTTAGAAATTTGATTCCCTCCTGGGTGACTGCGATTCTCACAACTGGAGGTGGTGCTCCTGGCATCTAGTGAGCAGAGGCCAAACATGCTGCTTAACATCCTACAGGCCACAGGACAACCCTCCTCCTTCCCCCAACAAAGGATTATCCAGCCCAAAGTGTCAGTAGTGTCAAAGTTGAGAAACTCAGGTCTTTGTATAGATTGGGATATAGATTAAATTTTTACAACATTTAAATAATTTCTACAATCTGATCTTTCACATGACAACACCATGGGCATCTTCCCATGTCCATAAATATTCAAAATTTTGATCTCAAAACAATGGTTGTATAATATTCCATGAAATGGTTGACTGTCATATTCTACTTAGCTACCCTCCAGTGTTAGGCATTTAGGTTGTTCCTCTTTGGTCTTACATAGACACTACTATAGTGAATATTTTTGACCTACACCTTTGTACACGGCTCCCATTATTTTCTTCGGGTGAATCCTAAATAACAAACTTACTCAGTAGAAAGGACTAGAAAGAAGGTCGGCATCAGCTTATACTCACACCAATAAAACAGGAGTGTGCCTGTTTGCCTATAACTTCACTGACACTGGGTTTTCCCAGTTTTAAAATCTGTAGTGTTCTTGTGGTGCCCAGATCTTCCCAGACCAGTGTTCTGGGGTGGTCTGGCCGGCATGGGGTTGAGGTCCTGCCACCACCTCTGTTAGGGACAGTGGACATCTGTTAGGGCAGAATCCACGTATATACCATCATCAGGGGTTCTCACTGTCTTTGTTTACTGCAGGATCCAGACAGATCAGTCAAGCCGCAGCCAAAGTCGATATTGAGTTTGATTACGATGGGCCTCTGATGAAAACAGAAGTCCCAGGGCCTAGATCTCAGGTGAGTGGAGGACCCCTGAGTGGTGTGTTTTGGAAACGAGATAAAGGGGCTTAGGAGAGGAGAACACAGCATGTATTGTTAGCTGCTTGCAGAGAGTTCACTACTAGAGATCCGGTTTGTTAAAAACTAGGCCATTCTGCTGTAAGACGTCAAAGAAGGTGGTGTCACAGAGCAGATGTATCAGTTATCTGTTGCCACAATAATTACAAACAACCACAAAACCTCAGTTTTGTAATTACAACTATTTCATAAATCCAGAAATCTTTGTAGTATTATAAATGATTGTATTCATAGTTATTTTGGATAATGTTTTACTAACAAAAGGGGAGACTTTCTTCAAGCAAATTTCCATGGTAGGGGTGGATTTTAATTTAACCATAGTAAAATTATGAAATAACTCAATATTCATGTCATTAATATTATTCTGTATTTTTATATGGAAACATAATTGCTAAAGCTTATTTTACATTGACTTATTTTTGGAGCTGAAATCTTTGTATTATCAAAGCGACTAGTTTCTAATTCCCAGTGTCTGCATAGAATTTTACAAGTGGTTTTTGGAGCGAATGGATTGTAATTATAAATGGTTCTGTGATATGCAAATTAGTATTTTTAGTGTTTTATATTCCTAATGGGGTGTTAAAGTCTTTTTATTTTTCTAAATAGAAAAGAGAACCTATCTTTTTAGGGACACTGAATGTCTTCAGGTTAGTTTTTTGCTAAATATTTTATATTGTTAAGTTCCAGGTGTCTAAATATCCAGTCTGTTGTACTGGTAATTTAGCTGTGTAATGGAATAGTTTCCTGTCAACTATTTATATTATGTAATTTTTAAAATACGTGCAATATTGTTGACTGATAAACTATTAATTTATTGGCAAGAGAGGAAAAAGTGCCAAGACTTGGGAATAGGTGGATGACTTTAAGCTGTCTGGCAAGAGTGTGCGCTCGCTGTAATGCGTTTGTTCTTCTCGCCGACAGGAGTTAATGAAACAGCTGAATATGATTCAGGTAAGTGGCGGTGCGGTGACATCCTTCTGTTGTTCCTTTATTACAATTTAGCTCAGGGACAGATGCTTCCTCTGTTCTGGCTCTTTAAAAACACGTAGTTGGCTTTTGTTCTAAACCCCTTTTTCTAGTTTCCCTCATGATTTTTTCTTTGACCCATTGGTGATTTACGTGTTAATTTTCACATTTTTTTAAATCTCCAGAATTTCTTTCGGTTATAGATTTCTGGTTTCGTTCCACTGTGGTTAGTTAGCAAACACATTTTGTGTGATTTCAAACCTGTTAAATTTATTGAGCCTTTTTCGATGGCCTTGAATATGGTCCAGCCTAGAGAATGTTCTGTGTGTACTTCAAGAGTGTATATTCTACTGCTGTTGAATGAGTGTGTGGATGTTTGTTAGGTCTCACTGCTTTGGAGTGCTGTTCAAGTCTTCTGTTTCCTTGCTAATCTCCTGCCTAGTTTTCCAATCCATTATTGAATGCCAGGTAGTGAAATCTCCAACTATTATTGCACAACTGTTTTTCTCTTTAACTCTGTCCCTTTTTGCTTCTATAGTTTAGGGCTTTGTTGTTAGGTGCAAATATGTTTACCACTGTCCCATCTTCTGGATTGACCCTTTTATCATTATACAATGTCTTATTATCTCTAGTACTTTAGTTTTATAGCCTATTTTGTCTGATACTAGTATAAACCCATCTAGCTTTCTTATGCTTGCTGTGTGCACCACACACCTTTTCCCATCCTTTTATTTTCAACCTGTTTATATTCTTGAATCTAAAATAAGTCTGCTGTAAACAGTAGTTGGTTCTCTTTATCCAATCTGACAATCTCTGACTTTTGATTGGAATCCATTCTCAGTTAATGTTACTGATACAGTTATGTTTACACCTGCCATTTTACTTTTTGGTCTCTGTATGTCTTGTGTGTCTTTTGTTCCTCTTTTACTGGTTTTTATTTTGCATTTGGTGAATATTTTCTGGTGTGACACTTTTGTTTCTTTAACGATTACTGTATATTTTTAGTTTCCTTAGTGGTTGCTCTAAGGCTTATACTAGTATATACCATATAGTATATGCCATATATACTATTTAAAAAGAAATAGGTTTGGGGGTACAAGTTGAATTCAGGTGCATGTATATATTGTACGGTGGGGGTATCTGGGCTTTCGGTGTGCCCTTCACCCAAGTAGTGTCCATTGTACCCCGCAGGTAATGACCACATAGCTTAACTTCTCAGAATCTACTTCCGTGCTATATCTCAACCTCTTTTGTTCTGATATAGAAGACATATACAGAAAAGTTTGTGAAATATAAAATCACAGCTTAATGAACTATTA
Source organism: Lepilemur ruficaudatus (assembly GCA_963574885.1). Lineage (NCBI taxonomy): Eukaryota > Metazoa > Chordata > Mammalia > Primates > Lepilemuridae > Lepilemur > Lepilemur ruficaudatus. The sequence continues at coordinate 6,373 of CAUYRT010092119.1, read as the reverse complement.
TAAAACAAACCACCCATGTAATTACCCCAGAGCAAGAAGGATAACATTGGCAGCACTCACACACACTCCCACGTATCCACAGAACGAGAAGGACATGGTTCACTTCACCAATTCAAGCTCAATATTGAACAGACTAAGAATGTAGGGAGTTGTAGCAAAGCTGAGTTGGTCTCTTCTCTCCCCAAGAACGCAGAGGCCGTGCATTTTTTCTGCAATTATGAAGAGAGCCGAGGCAACTACCTGGTCGATGTGGATGGCAACCGGATGCTGGACCTGTATTCCCAGATCTCCTCTGTCCCCATAGGTAAAAGCTGGAAACGCAGCCTTGAGTGTAATTCTCTTTCTATCTCTCTCCCCTCTCTCTCTCTCATAGTTGTGGCCATCCAGGCTTTAGATGCTCCTCCCAGACACTTCCTTCAAGGGTAGGGAGAAGAACAAGTAATGTGTGGAGGGTATATTATGAGGCACATTACATGTCTTCTGTCATTTTCTCCTCCCCAAAACCTTACAAGATAGTGTGCCTTAACATGCCCATTTTGCAGATAAGTAAACAAAGTCCTGGAGAGGTTGAGTAGCTCACAGAGGAATCAGCCAGGATGTGGCCCCAAGTCTGTGTGACCACCGTGTCCACAATTTACAGGTGTTAGGTCGGGTTCCTGGAAAGAGCCTGAGTCAGGGATTCTTGTGAAAGTTGTTTACTGGGGAGAGCAGTCAGGAGGAAAGGGAGGAAGTAAACAGTCTAGGGCAGAGGGAAGAAGATAAAGAGGATGACATGTCAGCCAGAGACTGTCCACAGGCTGACCGCACAGCGGCTCTGGAGTATGAATTGCACCCAGACTGGTCCCAGACAGAGGGAAAGGGCTCGGCCTTTTTGTACCCCTGTGCCAGCCATCGCCCACCAGCTGCCAGAGGGGAAGATGCGTGTGATCTCCTAGGCAAAGCGGCTTCCCTTCGCCAAGGGCAGTTTTCCCGACACGAGGCAGCTGCAGCCGTTATCAGCCAACACACTAGGCAGCCGGGAGACAGGTGATGACCCGCCTAGCAAAAATGACCTCGGCGGGACACCAACAGCATCTGCCTCCCAGGCTCACCCCCAGCCATGCAGAGCGCGACTGGCTATGTGAAAGGGCACGCAGCTGGGGCTGGCATGGTAGACAGGGCTGACTGGGAAACGCAGGTAGCTGTTATTTGCGGCTTGGATGGTTAATGCTTCTTTGGTTGGTAGATTCCTGGCTGCATCCAGCAGCCTGAAGCCTGTCCCTTCACAGCCTATGCTGGCTCCTCTGTCGCAGAGGAGACAAGGCGTCCTTGCTCCCCTCACTCTCTCCCAGACCCAGCCCTCGAAGCAGCCTGGGGCTTTACCTGACCCAGCCCTGGGTGTCTCCTCCTCCTCCATGTCCCCCGGCACATTTCCTCAAACCTGTTTATTTCCATTAAGATGCAATCACACCATAAGATGCATGGTCTTATGCATGCCTAAGATGCATATGACTCATTCTTTCGGGGAAGTCCGTCATCCAGGGATGCCCCTGCCTCTGAACGGCATTTTGGATGCAAAGATTTGCAAAACCCTATCTCCCCTTTGTGTTGGAGTCGAAGGGATGGGCTCCTGAGTTATCCTGGGTTCAAATTCTGGCTCCTCCCCGGGCCAGCGTGGGCCCAGGGGTGGGGGACAGCATTTGCTAAAGGACTTGAAGTTCTAAAAGCATCTCTCTGGCCACCTTTTATTTCTTATTAGTAGTCTTTGTGAAGGTGTTACTTTCTTTCCTTTTTTTGTTTCTGTTTTTTGAGACCGTGCCTCACTGTGTCACTCTGGCTGGAGTGTGGTGGCGTCATCTTTACTCACTGCAACCTTGATCTCATGGGCCAGCGATCCTCCTGCCTCAGCCCCCCAGAGTGCTAGGATTATAGGCGTGAGCCACCGCGCCTGGCCAGTGCTGGGTCTTTAACACCTGTCTGAACTTGCTCATCTCTTACTGTGGCAGCAGGTCGGCCCCAGGACCAGAGCCTGTGCCAGCAACATAAAGATTGTTCCCGCTGCATTCAGCCTCTGACCACAGTGATACAAAGTCTCTTTCAAAGTAAATGTATTTACAGAAACTAGGTACAAGGTGTGTGATACTTAAAGACTGGGAGTTTTTCTCTAAAATTGACTTTCTACTCCAAGATTTCTGATTTTCTCATAGGCAACATTTTTGAGTTTTTGCTCAGGAAGCCAACATGTGATACAATCGTAGAGTGTATCTTCAAAAAAGGCCCCGGAAGATGAAAACAATCTTGCTCAAATCTACTGTGACTACAGATTAAGCCTTATAAATTAACTTTTTCAGAAAATTTTTAGGCTGGGCGCAGTGGCTCATACCTATAATCCTAGCACTCTGGGAGGCCGAGGTGGGCGGATTGCTTGAGCTCAGGAGTTCAAGACCAGCCTGAGCAAGAGCAAGACCCCGTCTCTACCAAAAATAGAAAAACATTAGCCAGGCATGGTGGCACATGCCTGTAGTCCCAGCTACTCGGGAGGCTAAGGCAGGAGGATCGCTTGAGCCCAGGACTTTGAAGTTGCTGTGAGCTAGGCTGATGCCGTGGCACTCTAGCCAGGGCAACAGAGTGAGACTCTGTCTCAAAAAAAAATTTTTTTTCGATTTTAATGGGGTGGGTGGAATCAGCGTCATTTCCAAGCCTGAGCCACATCCCCGATTCTCCTCCCAGAAGCAACATCCTTACTGGTCTCTCCTAGAGACATTCTGTGCATACGTAAGTATAAGTATATATATATATCCCATGTCCCCCTTTTTACTGAGCAGATATGAGAGATTATTCTAACTCAGCACAAATAAATCTGTCTCTTCCTCTTCCGCAGCTGCACAGTCACATTCGAAGGCTTTCATCGTGTGGACAAATCTTAGTTTATTTCCTTGGACCCGCTATTGGTGGACGTTACATTGCTTTCAAGTCTTGACATATTAGAGTGTCATAATTAAGACCCATGTACATGGGTCTTTACACACATTTGTGAGATAAATTGGTAGGAGAGCAATTGCTGAATCAGAGCGCGTCCTAAGCCTTATCATGCAGTGTCACCCCGGCCCAGACAGTGAAGGCAGAGGGCTTTGGCAAATAGGCGAGGGCAGCGTGAGGCATGCTGGCCGCAGGTTGCAGGTGGCACCACCCACTCACTCAGTCCCTGAGCAAACATTTATTGAGACCTGACTCAGCCAGTGAGCTCTGGCGGAGACGTCTTTGCAACTCCTCACGCTGTCCTGCTGACCCACGCCCCAGCCCTAGTTGTGACATTGCTTTGACTTTGCATTTAATCTCCTCTGTGTTTATCTAATCCAGTAGCTCTCAAACCTGAGCAAGCATCTGAATGTCTCAGAGAATTTGGTAAAGGCTTCCGGCCTGCTCCTGGAGAGATTCTGCGTCAGGGGCCTTGGGTGGGGCCCAAGAATCTCTCTTTGTCTGCAAAGGATAAAAGATCCTTTGCTGAGAATCCATTACCAAATACAACTTTGTAAAAATTTACTCCTAAAAAAAAAGAAAAAAAAAAAAAGATCCTTTGCTGAGTGAAGAGAGTTGCAGGGTTGGGAAGGAAGGGGGCAGGGCTGGGGCATGGGTACCCCCAGATGTGATGCTGATGTCTAACGCTTCCTTCCTGTCCCCAGGTTACAGCCACCCTGCCCTGGCAAAGCTCATCCAACAGCCTCAGAATGTGGTACGTCTCCGGGGTACTAGACTGAAGACCGTATGTGCTCACAGCCATTCACACAGAGTCTCTCGGGTGACCTCTGGAGACAGTCCGCTCATTTCTTCTTCCATTCTATGAGTATTTATTGAGACCATACTATGTGACAGACACTTGGAGTGCCTTGGTGGGTGAAAACACAGTGTCCGCATCCCCAGGGAGGCAGTCAGTTAACCACACACATAAATAGAGCACGGCAACCACATCCAATGCTGCAGATAAGACAGGCACTGCTGTGTGGGCATAAAATAATGATGGTAATAACGGGTAGCATTGATGAAGAGTATAATATGTACCCAGCACTGTGTTTGGCACTTTACAGCTGCAATGTTGACAAGTCCCCAAGCAGGCACCCTTGTTATCCCCATTTTGCAGATGTGGAAACTGGGGCCCAGAGAGGTTAAGTATTTGCCCAAGGCCACACAGCCAGTGGAGATGCTGGGAATAAACCCACAGGAGCGGAGCTATTCTGCGGGTGGAGAGCGGGAGGGACTTCCCAGGGAAGTGACGTTTGAGCTGAGATCTGAAAGAAGGGAAGATCTAACAGGTGATGAGCTAGGAGTGGTCCCAGCCAGGAGAACAGGGCAGCCGGGAGGGCGGCATCGCGCAGGAGTAGAGAGCAGGGAGGGATCCAAGGAGGACTGGAGTAGCAGCAAGGAGGCATGGCTCTCTGTTTGTTTGTCTTGTTTTGTTCCCCCACTCCGTGTGCTTAGTGACTAGACTACAGTCTCGGTACTTCTGATGTTTGGGGCCAGATAATTCCTTACTGCGAATGCCTGTCCTGTGTGTTGTAGGAGGGTTAGCAGCATCCTTTACCCACTAGATACCAGTAGCACCGCCTCCCTCTGTTGTGACAACCAAATTGTCTACAGCCATGGGCAAATGTCCCCTGGTGGGCACATCCCCCCCAGCGGAGAGCCCTTTTGGTAGCAGACCGCCGTTTCTGTCCTGACCGTGGTGGAAAGCCATGGCGCAGTCAGGCTGAACTACAGCGCACATGCAAACGTGCGTACAGCCTGAACGCACCACTCGACGAATTTTCCCTTGTAACTGGTGTTTCTCAAATTATTTTTTTCATTATTGTCCCCTTAAGAAGCTGGGAATGACATTATTTTCCTAATTGTTCCCCATCGTGAAATTTTAATATCACCTTATTAGTTTTCTGTCGCTACCACGGCAAACGACCACAACTTAATGGTTTAGAACAACGCCCACGCCATGTCCCGCAGTTTCTGTGGGCTGGGAGCCTGCTGGGCCCAGTTGAGTACCCTGCTTAAGGCCTCTCAAAGCCGAAATCAAGGAGTTGACCAACGTGGGCTGTTAGGTGGAGGGTCTGGTGGGGAATCTGCCTTGGGCACATTCAGGTTGTTGGCCACTTCATTTCATTCTGTTTCCATGTGGCCCCTCCATCTTCAAGCTGCGGCTGAGTCCTTCTCTGTCTTCCTCTTCTGCATCTGCTACTGCGGGCTCGTGTGGTTGCACTGGGAGTGCAGAATAATCTCCCTATCCTTACCGATGAGGAGCCTTAATGATTATACATCGGCAAAGTCGCTTTTGCCATGTGATGTGTTCACGGACCCAGGGATGGGATGAGGGTGTGGCATCTTCCTGGGGTCTGTAATTGCAGCCACAGCACACAGGTGTGCTGTTGTCCTGTACTGAAGTCTGTGCTTTGTATGTTAACAGGGCAAGGTTTTTTTTCCCCTGATGAGAATGCAGGGATTGTAACAGGGACTCAGAGCACGTCCCTACGCAATTACTGTTTCCCCAACCAAATCGGGCAGACCGCGCTCCCCTGTTAGGACACAGATAGATGTGTTTCTCCTGTTGTTCTTGGCCACATAAGTGGAATTCCGAAGTGTGTACTCTTTATATTGTTTGGCTTATTTAACTCAAAATTGTGTCTGTGCGATTTCTCCTTACTGTGTGTAGCCGCAGGTCGGCTAGCCTCACGGCTGTACTATAGATACTGCAACCCACCTACCCATTCTACTGTTGATGAGCATGTGGGTAGTTCCCAGTTTGCGGCTCTCATGAACACTGCTGTCGCGAACCATTGAGTGTGTCTTTTGGTGAGCACATGTACGTTTTTCCGTTGGATACAAAGCTAGGAGTGGAATTGCTGGCCACAGTGTGCACACTTTCAGCTCCAGCAGATACTGCCAGATGGTTTTCCAAATGGGTTGTGCTGAATTCCACTCCCGCCAGCTGTGTGTGAGAGTTCCAGGTGCTCCACATCCTCACCAACGCTGAGTATACCTGGAGGGCTTTCCATTGACTCAGAGTGTGATTTATAAAGGAAATCTAAGAAAGGCAGAAGGAAGCAGAGCCCAATCCTGGCCAGAAACTGAATCCCTAGCCTTAAAACTTTCCTCCAGCCTGGGCGCGGTGGCTCACACCTGTAATCCTAGCACTCTGGGAGGCCGAGGCAGGAGGATCGCTCAAGGTCAGGAGTTTGAAACCAACCTAAGCAAGAGACCCTGTCTCTCCTAAAAATAGAAAGAAATTAATTGGCCAACTAAAAATATATAGAAAAAATTAGCCAGGCATGGTGGCGCATGCCTGTAGTCCCAGCTACTCGGGAGGCTGAGGCAGGAGGATCGCTTGAGCCCAGGAGTTTGAGGTTGCTGT
>CAUYRT010092118.1:0-25607 GCA_963574885.1 Lepilemur ruficaudatus | reverse complement strand
TGTTACATTCAAAAATCTACTCTGTCAAAGTAGTCCATAGAGTACATACATAGTGCTCCAACTGTATCTACGTACAACCAACACTCAATTGTATAATTAAATGATTTTCAGTGAATTTACCAAGGTGTACAGTTAATCACTTTTTATGTTTTTTTTAAATTTTGCATATTTCCCCCAAAGTGAAGAATAGAGATAAATGTTATTTCTTAAATAAATGAATAATGCTAGAGGTCATATTGTTTCCTGTCACAAACATGGGCTTTGCATATCCTGTCTCCATGATACAAATAACCATGAGTGGTTCTCCCAATTCTGTGATGCTGTAGCCACATTTGCTATCACTATTGACCAAGGCAAATTTTTTGGACTTTATTGAGTAGCCACTGGGTTCAAAGTAAAACATGGCTCCGGTCTGAGTATTGCAAGGAGAAATACATGGAATATTCAAAGACTTGACGAACTTTTCTCATAATTTTTTAAACAGCTCTCTGGTGGTGTTCAGACCATCTGAGTTTGAGGGCTGTTGTGCTAAACACACAGATGGTCTCTCAGTTGTCTGTCTTTCTGATTGCTCCCAATCAAAATCTGCTTCCACTAAAGCCAAAAGCAAAGCTGGTAAACTGCTGTTTACCCTATCGGGATAAGATGAAGAAGAAGCTGTGATAATGTCCTATGCACACTAGTGCTCTTCAGTTAGTGCTATCTGACTCCAAAGTAAGTAAATTGAATGGAACCAAACAGAGCCATTGAAGGAAATTGCCTCCAGCTGATATTTTCTAGTGCTCTGTCTTGTCTTCAAGGTCTGTGAATAAGGTTAATTCAAATCTTAAGGCCAAGTTCAAGATGTGTTCCAGCTCATCAAAAAGCACCAAGAGAAACCTGGGCAAAGAGAAACTAGCACAGCTCAACCTGTATCCTACCTAGCTACTACCTAGCTGCACTGCACATCTCCTAAGTATTGGATTCTTTAATGCATGAGAAAAAAACTCCCTCTTATCTATATCCTTCCTGGATCTTCTGGAGAGAAAATGTCAGCTTCTGAGAATCAATTTAAAGAATATGGCCGCATTTCTGAACATATAAAAGTAGTGAAACAGGAAGAAAATTGGGTGCTTGGATTTAACTGATACAGCTCAACAAAAAAAAAAATGAAAGAAATACTTAGAACTCAAAAAGAGGAGTAGATAATGAGTAAAAGAAGTGGAACAGAGAATGGAGCAAAATATTAAATAGCAGATAGAAAGCTTAACAATAGATAGCAGAGAAGCTTGAAGAGACATGGATCTGGAAAGTGCTATTGCTCAAGGGCCAGAATATTTTCAGCCACTCTAATTTATTCAGTCTGGTGTAGCTGAAAGGAGAATAGAGTTCTAGTCCAAGTTGCAGATGGAAGGTAGAAAAATGGAACTTCCCACTCAGTAAAGCAGAGGAGGATGTTGGCTGCAAATAGGTTGGAACTGAGTCATTCACATTACCTGAAGTATTTTTTCAAGGATGGCTAAGGGTTGACTAAACTTGCTGGCATATTTCTTCTGCCTTCATAAAACTGGCTCCTAAAGGGACCTTATTTTACTTGTAGCAAAACAGTTTTGTTACACTCATCCCAACTGGCCAGGATGTTTATGACTCAGTACTGAGTAGAGAAGGCAGTCCTTGAAAGATTCTTCTTGTGGTTGCAGTATGAGTGAACATGGTACAGGTTGGCAGCTGGGACATTTTGCCACTTTGCATGGATCAGGGGCTAGAAGATGGAGAACCTTAGATCTCATTCTATGTAGAATATTTATGCTGTCTTTTCACTGGAATTAGTTGCTCCCTTTCAGTGACCACACCCAATTGTAGAAGCCATCAATCTTCCCTGTTATTCCACGCCACTGAAGTGTGATACTATAATGTAGAACTCCTATAATGGATGCATTCTCACCATACTGAGAAAAGTAAAATCCGAATAAGGATTCATAGAAACTAGTTAAATTAAACCTAAGCCTGTGAATTTACTTTTCCCAGAATTAGATTCATCCAATTTGAGAAACAGCAGTATCCACTCTGAGTCTAACAAGCAGGGTGATCCTGAGCACATCATTTCACTTTTTAAGGTCTTAGTTTTCCCTTCTGTAAAATGAGGGGATATGAATAGATGATGTCATTGTATGATTACATGAATGAGGACATAGATGTGAAATAGAAAAATGGCATTCTGATTCTTCTTTTATGCAGATTGATGACAAAACAAAATAAAACTAAGAGGTTTCAGTCAATCTGGTACTTACTTTCAAGTACATAACCTGTGGAAGGATATTGTCATCCATGATCTGGCCCCTGCCTGCATCTCTGTCTCCAACTCGGGCCACTTCCAAACATGGACTTTATGTTCAGTCAGATAGATCTAACTATAGGATGTCAGATACAATGTACTCATGAGAGGGCCTTACCCTAAAACTTAAGGCTTGGAGGAGAAAAAGGAAATATAGAATTCTAGTGGGCAGGTTAACTTTCAAGGAAAAAGAGGAAGAAAGGTTCCAGGCCACACATGCCCAGTTTCTCCTGAATGGATTGGCTGGAACTAAGATTGGATCAGTTGAGTCCTAGCTCTGGATCCTCTGTTGAAAGTCAATAGGCAACATGACTCCTGTTTGCCCACTTAGCTCAACTTTTTGGTTACTAAATGCTTTTCTTTCCAGGTATGATTACCCGTATTCTTGAAAGCTACAAATTCCTATGAGTAAAAGAAACTGTTTTCCAAGCCAGAATGTAGGGAGAAAGAAAGAGAGCATGAATATCATTAAGCCTTTCTTTGTTGTTATAGGGCCTGCACTGAGCAGGGAGGGTACATTCCAGCAGTCTTGCCCTAGAGATAATTATTTGCATTAGCAACTGACAGATGACGTAGGGATTCAGTCAGTTGGGTTCTGAGTCAGTTTTGTGTTTGAGCTTGAAACATTTTTTCCAGTTTGTTGAGTGGCTATTTAATCAGCACCTTTCTGGTACAGAATGCCTCTAGGGTACTGGTGGCTTTGATTACGATTAGTTCTAAAAGAGACTTTAAGGATTGTCTAGTTTGACATTCTCAGTTGTCATAATAGGTACCTTGTTAATCACTGCTTCTCTAACACCAAGTCCAATACTTGACACATACTAAGAGCTCAACTTGTGTTGAATATTAAAATGAGGAAATTGACTTCTAGTATGATTAGGTATAAGACTAGCTAATAGCAAAACTAGGGCCAGAACCCAAGTCACCAGCCACCTAATCTCACCACATCTACTTTCTAATTAAGTAATTAAACAAAATACAAGGAATCATCCTTAGCTTAAAATAAATAATATTATGATTTTTTTAATGCTTTTGAAAATTATATGTGTATTCTTAAATTATTGTAAGCATGGTGGCTTAGAATGCAAGCCATAGTTTGGATATGGGCACGGATATCCAACAATGAAGCTTATTACTCGGATCTAATAGGTAGAAATATGTCTGGAGGCAGGATGCCAAGGTGCAACATGGGCTTAGCCACATAACCAGTTTGTTAATTGAGTCCTAACTTTGGATCCTCTGTTGAAAGTCAATAGGTGTGGGTTTTCAGCAACATGACTCCAAGTGGCAAGTTACTTAACCACTCTGTGGAAGAATTTCTTCATCAGCAAAATGGAATAATAGTACCTACCTCATAGGTTTACTGTATGAATTAAAATAAGGAATAAATGTAAAGTGCCTGGAATCATGTGTGGTACATAATAAATGTAAGCTATTATTATTGATTATTGTTCTTGCTATTATAGTTGATAATTCAATCTATAGCCACTTTACACGTGTTCTTCTCTACTTGAAGTTTCAAATGTAATGGGCATTTCTCAGATTCATTTCTTCCTAAAAGGCTAGGAAATGACAATTCGGTACTAAGGTTATGGGATCCCATATGCTAGCCAAGGGATATGAGGCAGCCTCTCGATACATTATTAGTGTGAATCTGATCTTAGAAAGTGAGACATAATTAACTACAGCTTATCAAGTTGATAAAAATCCCATGTCTTCATTACTTATACAAACTCAAAAGAGAAAGGAAATTCATTTCTTTGGGTTTAATGTTTGAGGCAGGAAATTTGTCTGGATGTCCACTTTGTCAGTCAACCATACCCAAAAGTAAAAAGTGATACAGTAATTTTGGCGGATGCCTAATGTCAAAATCAGATGAATAAAAATGTAGCCTTTCTTTCCCTGACTAGGCAATAGAAAAAATTTAAAAATTCTAGAACACGGTGAGATTCCAACAGGGTTTGGGACATACGTTAAACAACTACAATTCAGATCAAGAGGGGCCATGATGTATTTACCTGTTTGACTCTAACATCTGAATGGCTGAAGGCTAAGTGAAATGAAGTCAACCTCATTTTTTTCATACTAGTGTCCACAGACACTATTATGTGTCTAGTGGACATTAGCATCATTTTACCAGATTCTCAGAAAAGCTTTGAAATGCTGCCAGCTGTGGCTACCACAATTGAAATGTAGAAAAGGGTGGCTTTGCGCCGCTGTTACATCATCACTGTGTTGAGAAGTAATTACTTCCCGGAAGGAGTTATGGCTCACTTCTTACATTCTCGTAGTTATGACAAAGTTTGCTGCTGAGGCCCATATATTCTTCTCGGAACTGGAAACAGAAATTTCTCAGAGGGTGACCAGACTAAGGGATGACTACACGTTACTGATACCTTCATTGCCTTTTCAAAGATATGGAACAATTATGACTGTGAAATGCTGTGCCTTTTCCTAGGCAGCTCTCCTAGGCTTCATTCTCTAAGAATCTTACTCTAAGCAATCATAGAGGCATCTGAGTCGGAGGATAAGAATATCAAACAGAAAAGAAGTTGATTCAAGTCCTGGTGCTTCTATTTACTAAAAGCTTGGCCTTGGAGCAGAAAATTTGTTTTATTTTCTGCCTCACTCTCCTCAAAATGAAAAAGGTTTTATGGATAATTGCTAAAATTCCTCCTAGACTATATAAAATGGCAGATTGCTACTAAATACTTTGTAACCTCATTTATGCAGGTTTTAAGTTCTTAACTCTTCTTAATTTTTTCTTTCTAATTATTATGGGTACATAATATTTGCACCTCAAGTCAGTGTAAATTTGTGGCACAGGGTGACAGGCTCTGTGGAGAGGAGACAATAGCGGGAAACATTTTGAACTCCTAGCACTCTGTGCTGGGACCTCAGTGAGTGGGGGAGGAAATGGTCTGAGTGGTTATTTCCTGTGATTGTGTGAAGGAGTTTGGAGACAGGCACCTCACCTCTGGTGGTCAGCAGGACCAGAACAAAGGAGGTGAATGCTGAAAAGGGGGCTCTGCCCCTGGAAACCACTAACAATTTGGCAGGCTCAAGGTGGGACAGAAAGAGCAGGACCCTCTGCTAGGCAGACGTGAGACAGTGGGACTGGGATGCAGAAGGTACATCTGGCAGCCTGTTGATTCAGACTGCCAAACTGGCATCTGCCAAATCCTGAGTCGTCGCCCCCAGTGCTAGCCACTGCAATTTCAGGCAGCATTCTTCTCCCAGCCCAGGGACATTTGCACTGGGCCCAGCGGGTTCCATCTTTGGAGGTGGGAAGAAGCGAGAAAAGCCACTTTCTCTGTGTGGCTGGTGTGAATCCGCAGGACTTTGGTGCTGAAAAATAGTCCACAACCTGTTGATTCAGCTAGCTGGGCTAGTGTTGGTGGGTGAATCTTGACTGTTTCCTCCCAACACTAGTTCTCCAGGGGTGGGCAGCTGCCATATGTAGAATCCCCAGCCTGAAGATCCTAGAGCATGTGGCAGTTTGGGGCATCACCCCTCCCCTAGCCTTGTGACTTTCACACCAGGTGCAGTGGGCTCTGCCCTTGGAGGTGGGAAGAAGCAAGAAAAGCCAATTTCTCTGTGCCGCTGGTGTGAATCTTCAGGTCCTTGGTGCTGAACAATAGTTGGCTGCCTGTTGATTCAGCCTGCTGGACCGGATTAGGTCATATAATAAGATCATAACTCTAGGGCTTGCTCTCTGCATCCGGGCAGCTGCCAGCAGTGGGGTTTGTGCACAGGGAAAGAAAATCCTGGCCAAAGACCTCTTGAATTGCACCAATTGAACCCTCCCATCAGGAGCAGCCTCCCAAATGTGGTGAGAGAGCCCTGAATAACATATTAGTGGCTCCCCCTAGCGGCAGATCAAGCAACCGCAGAAGCACACACCCAGGCTTGAAGGCACCAGCTGAGATCTACCTTGCTTCTACCCCCACTTTAAGGGGGAACAGGGTACAAGTAACCGATGGGAGTGGCAAGACCCTTCCCAAAGATTGGGACATTCGTATACCCCATCTGAGGGATCAGAACATAACACAGAGACAACAGATTACCTTGATAATTGGCTCCTCCATGCAAACTACAATCAACGACAGAGAGGGTAATCCCATAGATTAACACAGTGCCTTCAAGCTACTAGAGGGCAGTGGAGTCATACACACAAGTGCAATCCAACACCTAGCAGCTTAAGCTACGGGACCAAACTCATTAATCTCCATTGGCAAGAAGTGAAAACAGCAGGTCAGAGGTAACCCAACTTGCTAAAATATCTCTAAGGCAATACAGGACCAGTGTGCCTCTCCCCAGCACTGTCAAGGAACGGCCACTGGGGACTTGGAGATAGGGCCATAAGCCAGTACTAGCAGTCCCAGATCTCAACCAAATAACCTGATGAGAAAGAATCAGCAGAAGAATGCAGGAAACATGAAAATCACAGAGAAAAGTGACCCCCAAAAGAAATCATTAGATCCTCAATAATGGACACCAACTTAAACGAAATGATTAAAATGATGGAGGACAAATTCTGAATATGGATTGTAAGAAAACTTGATGAAATTTAAGAGAAAACAGAAGCCCAACTCAAAGAAGCCACAAGAACAATACAGAAAATCAATGAAAAATTCTCTAAAGAAATTGAAATATTATGAAAGAACCAAACAGAAATACTGGAAATGAAAGAGGCATTCAAGGAACTACAAAACACAGAGGAAAGTCTTAAGAGTAGGATGGATCATGCAAAGGAAAGAATCTCAGAGCTTGAAAATAAAGCCTACATGTTAAACAAATCAGATGAAGAAAAAGAATACAGAAGCAAGAGACAAGAACAAAACATACAAGAAATGTGGGATTATGTTAAGAAACCAAATGTAAGAAATATAGGCATCTCAAAGAGAGAATTAGAAAATACAAAAGAGCTGGGAAATAAATTTCTTGGAATACTGGAAAACTTGCCTGGCCTGGCCAGAAATCTACATACCCAACTACAAGAAGCACACAGAAATCCTGGGAGACTCAATGTGAAAAGGCAATCATCACGTCACATAGTTATTAGGCTAGCCAAAGTAAACACAAAAGAGGCAATCCTTCCAGCAGTAAGATGAAAACAGCAGATAATGTACAAAGGAAAACCTATCAGACTAACGGCAGACTTCTCAACTGAAAACTTACAGGCAAGAAGGAACTGGGGACCCATCCTAAATCTTCTAAAACAGAATAATGGCCAACCTAGAATTCTCTACCTGGAAAAACTAGATTCATCTATGAGGGAGAAATAAAGACTTTCTGAGACAAACAATCACTGACGGAATTTGCGAAGACTAGACTGGCCCTGCAGGAAGTACAGAGACCTGCATTATACACTGAACAGTGCAATAGACACCCACTGAAGTAAAATCACTCAAGCATTAAACTACAGAATCTGGATTCCACAATGGTTTGAGAGGTAAAACAAAATAATAAGTATTTTTCCAACAACACAAACAGAAATGTACCCCAAATATCAATTCTCTCTGTAAATGTGAATGGCTTGAATTGTCAAATGAAGAGACATAGACTGACTGAGTGGATAAAAAAGCATAAGCCAAGTATTTTCTGTCTCCAGGAAATGCATCTAACCCACAAGATGCTTTCAGACTCAAGGTCAAGGGTTGGAAAACAAACTTTAAGGCAAATGGAAGCCAAAAGAAAGTGGGGGTAAATATCCTTATATCAGATAACATAAACTTTAAAATAGCAAAAGTAAAGAAAGACAAAGATGGTCACTATAAAATGCCAAAAGGAAAAATACAACACGAAGACATAACAATTCTTAATATTTATGCACCCAACACAGAAGAGCCCAGATACATAATGCAAACCCTGTTTGTTCTAAATAACATGACAAACAGTAATGCCATAGTAGCTGGGGATTTGAACACTCCACTGACTGAACTGGACAGATACTCTAAGCAGAAAATAAGCAAAAAAAAATGGACTTAAACAGAGCTCTAGAACAAATGGGTCTAATGGACATCTACAGAACATTCCACCCAAATAAAGCCAAATATACATTCTTCTCATCAGCTCTTGGAACTTTCCCTGAAATTGACCACATCCTAGGCCACAAATCAGATCTCAGCAAATTTAAAAAATATAAATCATACCATGTATGTTCTCACACTGCAGTGGTATAGAATTAGAGATCAATTCCAGCAGGAACATTTACTACTTCACAAAGTCATGGAAATTAAACAATCTATTGCTGAATAGCTATTGGGTAAAGGAGGAAATACAGATGGAAATCAAGAGAGTCTTCAAACTAAATGATAATGGGGACAAAATTTATCAAAATCTGTGGGATACAGTGAAAGCATTCCTGAGAGGAAAACTACTAGCATTAAAAGCTCACAACCAAAAGACAGAAAGCTCACAAATCAACAAACAAGAAACCATCTCAAGGAACAGGAAAAGGAAGAGCAAATTAAGTCTAAACCTAGCAGAAGAAAAGAAATAACTAAGATCAGAGCAGAACTCAATGAAATTGAGAACAGAAGAAATATACAGAAGATTAATAAAACCAAAAGTTGGTTTTTCAGATAGATAAACAAAATTGACAGCCCTCTTGCAAGACTGAGAAGAACTGGAAAGGAAAGGACTCTAATAAACTCAATTAGAAATCAAAAGGAGAGGTCACTACAGACATCATGGAAATACAAAACATTATGTTTGAATACTATAAAAATCTATATGCCCAAAAACTACAAAATGTGGAGGAAATGGACAAATACTTAGAAACACACAACCTTCCTAGGCTCTATCAGAAAGAAATAGAATTCCTGAATAGACTAATATCAAGCACAGAAATTGAGGCAACAATTAAAAATCTTCCAACAAAAACAAGTCCCAGACCAGATGAGTTCACACCTGAAATTTACCAAACTTACAAAAAGGAACTCATACCTATACTGCAGAAATTATTCCACAACATTGAGAAGCATGTTATCCTCCTCAACTCATTCTAGGCAATCAATATCACCTTGATACCAAAGCCAGGAGAGGACACAACAAAATAAAGAAAACTACAGACCAATATCCCTCATGAATATAGAAACAAAAATCCTCAAAATAATCTTAGCAAACAGACTCTAACAGCACACCAAAAAAATATTAATAATAATTCATCATGACCAGGTAGACTTTATTCCAGAGATGCAAGGCTGGTTCAACATACACAAATCTATAAATGCAATTCACCGCATAAATAAAAGCAAGGACAAAAACCATCTGATTCTCTCAATAGATGCAGAAAAATCATTTTACAAAATGCAGCACACATTTATGATAAAAACACTTAACAAAATAGTCATAGATGGGACATATTTTAAAATTATTGAGGCCATATATGATAAACCCAAGCCAATATCATACTGAATGGGGAAAAATTGAAAGCATTCCCGCTTAGAACTGGAACCAGATAAGGTTGCCCATTATCTTCACTTCTATTCGACATAGTACTGGAGGTCCTTGCCAGAGCAATCAGACAAGAGCAGGAAATCAAGGGTGTCCAAATGGGAGCAGAAGAGGTCAAACTCTCACTTTTTGCTGACAATATGATATTATTCAATATGATATTAGAAAACTCCAAGGATTCTACCAAGAGGCTCCTGGAATTGATAAATGATTCAGTAAAGTCCCAGGATACAAAGTTAATGTGCACAAATCAGTGGCATTCATATATGCCAGTAACAGTCAAGCCAAAAATCAAATGAAAGATGTAACACCTTTCACAATAGCATCAAGAAAATTAAATATTTAGGAATGTATTTAGCTAAGGAGGTGAGAGACCTATATAGGGAGAACTACAAAATACTGAGAAAAGAAATTGTAAAAGAGGTAAACAGATGGAAAACCCTACCATGCTCATGGATTGGGAGAATCAATATTGTTAAAATGTCCGTAGTACTTAACGTGACTACAGAATTAATACAATCCCTATCAAAATGCCATCATCATTCTTTGAAGATCTAGAAAAAATAATTCTATGCTTCGTATGGAACCAGAGAAGACATCATATAGCCAAAGCGATCTAAAGCAAAAAGAATAAATTAGGAGTCATCAGTCTACCACACTTCAAGCTTTGCCTCAAGGCCACAGTAACCGAAACAGCATGGTACTAGCACAAGAACAAAGATATAGACCTTTGGAAGAGGACTTAGAACCCAGGTATAAAGCCATTCTCATATTCTCATCTAATCTTCAACAAAGCAGACAAAAATATACATTAAGGAAAAGAATCCCTATTCAATAAATGGTACTGGAAAAACTGGATAACCACATGCAGAAGATTGAAACTGGATCCCCATCTCTCACCTCTTATAAAAATCAACTCATGATGGATAACAGACTTAAACTGAAGGCATGTAACCTTAAGAAGTCTAGAAGAAAATGTTGGGAAACCTCTTATAGACACTGACCTAGGTAAAGAATTTTTTTAAAAAGCCCCAAAGGCAATCACGGCAGCAAAAAAAATAAATGGACCTTATCAAATTAAAAAGCTTCTGCACAGCCAAGGAAACTATTAGAGCGAATAGGCATCCTACAGAATGGGAGAAAATATTTGCATTATATACATTCAATAAAGGGCTGATAATAACAATCTATATAGAACTTGAGAAAATTAACAAAAAGTCAAACAACCCCATCAGAAAGTGGGCAAAGGTCATGAACTGAAATTTTTCAAAAGAACAAAGAGTAATGGCCATCAAACATGTAAAAAAGTGCTCAACATGTATAATCATTAGGAAAATGCAAATCGAAACCACAATGAGATATCACCTAACTCCAGTGAGAATGGCTTTAATCAAAAAGTCCCAAAACAACAAATGCTGGTATGAATGTGCAGAGATTGGAGCACCCTTACACTGCTGGTGGGACTGCAAATTAGTACAACCCCTTTGGAAAGCAATTTGGAGATATCTCAAAGAACTAAAAATAGAAATATCATTTGATCCAACAATTTTTCTATGAGGCATCTACCCAAAGGAAAAAAAGACATTCTATAATATATATAATACTAGGCATCTGCACTCGAATGTTTATGACAGCACAATTCACAATTGCAAAGATGTGGGAACAACCCACGTGCCCATCAATACATATGTGGATTAATAAAATGTGGTATATGTATACCATGTAATGCTACTCAACTACAAAAGAGAATGGTGAACTAGCACTTCTTATATTATCCTGGATAGTCCTAGAGCCCATCCTTCCAAGTGAGATATCACAAGAATGGAAAAACAAGCACCACATGTACTTGCCATCAAATTGGTACTAACTGATCAACACTAAGGTGCTCACATGGAAGTAATATCCATTTGGTGTCATTCAGGAGGGGGTTGGGGTGGGTAAATTCACAACTAATGGATGCAGAGCCCACTGTATGGGGGAAGGGCACACTTGTAGCCATGGCTAGGGCGAGGCAAAGGCATTATATGTAAACAAGATGTTTGTATCCCCCTAATATTCTGAAATAAAATATAAGAGAATGGACAAGAGAATCTCAACAGAAAAATGAAAACGTTGTAGAAGAACCAAGTTTAAAAATCTCTAAATTATAAGTAAAATATCTCAAGTAAAACAATTTACTGGAAGAGCTTAACAGCAAATCAGAGTTAGAAGAAGGAGGGATCAGTGACCTTGAATACAATTTTTTATAAATTATCCAATCTGTACCTCTTATACTATCCTGGATAGAGATTGAGCCCATCCTTCAAAGTGACGTATCACAAGGATAGAAAAACATGCACCACATGTACTCGCCATCAAACTGGTACTAATTGATCAACACTAAGGTGCTCACATGGTAGTAATACTAACGAGGTGCCAGTCAGGTGGGGGCGATGGGAGGTAGAAGGGGTGGAGTGGGTAAACCCACAGCTAATGGAGATAGGATGCACTGTATGGGGGAAGAACATGCTTGTGGCCCTGGTTTGAGTGAGGCAAATGCATTTCATGTAAACAAAATGTTTGTACCCCCATAATATCCTGAATTAAAAAAATAAAATAAAAATGATAAAATTTAAAATCAAGAAAAAGAAATTATCCAATCTGAAAACCAGAAATATTTTAAAAATATTTTTTAAATGACCTGTGAGTTAATACAAAGCTCTCAAACATACACATAAATGGACCCCCAGAGGCAAGGAGAGAGAGAATGGGACAGAAAGTTATTCTGAAAAATAATGCTCAAAATTTCTTAAATTTTGTGTAAAACAACAATCTACATATCCGGGAGCTCACAATACCCCACTTGGCTAATTACAAAGAAAACCCTACTCAAGCACATCGTGGTCAAATAGCTAAAAACCAAAGATAGAAATTCATAAAATAAAAAGCAGCTGGAGAATGACAGATTGCAGACAATGACAGAAGGTCAATTCATAGAATTAATTTTGTTGTTATATATTAACTATAAACAAACAATCAGAAAATTAAATTACATTAATATGCATAACAATACGTAGGGGCAAATTTTCCAAAATATGTACTAGACCTATATGCTGAAAATGAAACAACATTCCTGAAAGAAAGTGAAGAACTTAATAAATGTAGAGATGTGCCATGTTTATGATTTGCAGACTCGATTTGTAAAGATATCATGTCTCTCCAAATTAATATACGGATTCAATGTCATTTCAGTTGAAATTCAGCAGAATTCTTTGTGAAAATTGACAAGCTGGTTTTAATATTAATATGGAAATGTGAAGAACTTTGAATAGCCAAAGCAATTTTATAAAGAAAGAGCAAAGTTGGAAGGTATATGCTGCTTTATATCAAGATTTAATATAAAACTACAGTAATCAACACAGTGTGGTATTTGTGAAAACATACTTACGTACAATCAACAGGATAGAATAGAATAGAATGCAGATATTGACCTACTCACGTATGCTCAATTGACTCTTTAAAAGAGGTGTCAAAGAACTTCAATGTGGAAATGATATTCTTTTCAACAAATAGTGATGGATCAACTGGACATGCAAATGGTTAAAAAAATAATTCTTTATCTCACACCATACACACAAATTAACTTGAAAGGTATAAAATACAGAAACATAAAGCTAAAGCTACAAAATTTCTAGAACAATACATAAAAGAAAATCTTCCTGACCTGATTTCTTAAGAAAATCTTGCTCCTTACAATAGAAAAAAAAATGCTGAATTAGACTTCATAGTGAGGACTGAACTCTCAACTCTGAACTTTTTTTCTCTTGTCCAAATTTCTTTCTAAGAAGGCTGGTGAGTCATGCCTTGTAAATGATAAAATCTCATTAAAGAGATTTTTATTATCCTAGTATAATGTGGCTGACTTTCCAACTTGATAGCATCACATGACAGATAGAAGGCCTCCATATCTTAACTCAAGTATTCCTTTCTACTGACTTCAGGTCTTCAAACAAAACTTAATTCTTTCAACCAATTGCCAAGTAAAGAATCCCGAAAACCCACCTATCTCTTATAAGCCCCCATTTCAAAATGTCCTGACTTTTTAAGCCAAACCAATGTATAACTTCCATGTATTTAATACCTTTAATACCTATCTCCGTGAATGTATAAAACCAAACAGTAACTTGGCTGCCTCTTGTGCATTTTTTCAGAATTTCTTTAGACTATGCTCCCTGGCCTGCAATTGCACATATTTGACACAGAATTAACCTCTTTAAATTATTTTTACAGAATTTGGGTATTTTCCACTGACAATAGAAATGAAAAACTTCTGACTTTCAAAATACACCAAGTGGCGGAGGCTCCTGCAGCAGTGGCCGCTGTGTGGCGTGGAGCTTCCCTATGCCCCTCGAGTCCAACCCTTTCAGCGTTCTGCTCCGGGGCCAGCTCTGCTCCTGCGCCATGACCACCATCACCCCCTTCAAGGGTGTCGACCCCAACAGCAGGAATAGCTCCCGGGTTTTGCGGCCTCCAGGTGGTGGATCCAATTTTTCATTAAGCTTTGATGAACCAACAGAACAACCCGTGAGGAAGAACAAAATGGCCTCTAACATCTTGGGAACACCTGAAGAAAATTCCCCTCCTCGGGCCAAGTCTTCAGGTGCCAAGTCTAGTGGTGACAGAGAAGACTTGGAGTCATCTGTGCTGCAGAGAAGCAACTCTCCTGAAGCAAACTCTGGAGACTTCTTAGATGCGAAGGGAGATTCATGAAAATGTGGACACAGACTTGCATGCCAGCCTGGGGCAGAGTGAAGAGAAGCCTGTGCCTGCCGCTCTTGTGCCCATCCCGGTGGCCCCGGCCCCGGTGCAATCCAGAAGACATCCCCCTGGCGGCAAGTCCAGCCTTGTCTTGGGGTAACTCCGACTGTTCTGAACTGTCATTTTGTTTGTTTGTTTCCTCCACGCTTGTGAACTGCACAACTTGAGCTTAACTGTACATCTTTTGGATTTGTTTCATTAAAAAAGAAGCACTTTATGTACCGCAGGTTTTTCCCCCCTCTTTTTCAAGAACAGGTTTCTCTTTATCTGTCCTGGCTTCTCTAGGTCTGTGGACCACGGCATGAGTGTTTTCTAGTAGTAGATTGGACGGAAAGCATTGTGACACTTAGTACCGTGTTTTTAAGAACAAATAATTGGGTTCCAAATGTTAGAGGATCATTTTTACTGAGGTTTTTAACACGTTACTTGGGTTTATCAAGCCTTGATTGGACAGACCATAAACAGTCTACAGGCGCCATCCTATCAGGCCCCGACGCACAAGGTTATCTTATGCAGAGCCTTCTCCTTGGTGTCACCTAACTTACCAGTGCCCCTTGCTAAAAGCATCTTACTGTGCCATACGGAGCAATAAAAAGGCCTGAGCCTCATGCCTTGCCGCCTGCAGAGCAGAGAAACTGCCTTTTATTTTTTAACCTTAAGAAGTCAGATACTAACGTGACTGGCTGGCTGGTGAGCACATCCTGCTGCTCTCACGGAGAGGAAGGCTCGGACGTACAATCAGACTGGCTGCGACAGAAAGTGGTGAAGCAAGCGAGGGAGGCTGTCACACCGAAGCGGGTCTTCGTCCGGGAATGGACCCCACAGGGGCATTGCTATTAAATAACTTGATGCTGTGTGCATGACGCTGGTGCTGGACCATGAAACAAAAGCCTCATCCTTAAAATGTGTGTTGTACTTCACAATCCTTGACTGTTGCTTCAAGTAAACAATATCCACATTTTGAAAAAAATACAGCAACAAGAAAAACAAAAATACAAGCCCTAGATGTAAGAAAATATTCAGAATACATATATCTAAGTGCTCACAACCAGAATAAATAAGGACTCTCACAAGCCAATAGTAAGAAGACAAGCAAACTAATAAAAGATAAAAGGGGGGTGCAAAATATTTTTGAACACTTTATAAAAGAAGATATATGAAAGACCAATGAGCACATGAAAAATGCTCAAAATTTTCAGCCTTCAAAGAAATACAAATTAAAACTAAAATGAGATAAAAAGTGTAAGCTCACTAGAATAGCTAAAACTAAATAAAAGGTGTTGGTGCACAGAAAATGATTGCCCAAAATATGGCTCTTCAGCATGTTGAGTGCTTTGATAATCAAAAAGCCTCAGAACCAAGGGCTCTCTCTAGCCTTCTTCTATCTCCCTGTCTCTCTGATTCTCTTTCCAAAAGCACTGGAAGGGATTCTTTTGGGAATTTTCTTACCTCAGAAAGCTTTCCAAAAGAAATGCAATTGTCTTAAGATCCCCTCTCTAGGTATCTCCTCAAATAACCAAGAAAGATCAACCATCAGAGAAGAGAAGAGACTGAGAGTTATTACCAGCCCAGAGAGACTTTTCATCTAATCTTTTGAGGGCAGCTCCAAGAGATTGTTTAGGGGCCTTCATCTACATAACAGACAACCTTTGTTGCTATGCATTTCTACCCCTTCCTTTGTTCATCCAACTTCCAAATAGAATCATTTACAAAATAATGTCTTCCTCTTGGGTCCATATATTTCTCATCTGTGAAGAAAGTATTCAAACTTCAACCATCTGGCCTGTCTTTGAGTTTCATGTTTTTGTGTATGTCTTCTGTGTTTATGCACATTAATAATTTTTTATGCATTTTTCTCCTATTAATCTGCCTTCTGTCAGTTCATTTTGAATAAACCTTCAATAAGCCAAGAGAAAACTTCCCTCAGCCCCTATAAGACTGACACTATCAAGTATTGGTAAAGATGTAAAGCAATTAGAATCCTTGAACATTGTAGATAGACGTATAAAAACAGTATAATCTCACCTTAGGTTTAAGTCTGCTATCCATCATGAGTTGATTTTTGTGAAGTGTGGGGATTCACTTTCAATTTTCTGCATATGGATATCCAGTTTTCCCAGCATCACTTATTAAATAGAGATTCTTTTCCCCAATGTATATTTTTATCTGCTTTGTTGAAGATTAAATGACAGTATGAGGATGGTTTTATATCTGGGATCTCCACCCTATTCCAAAGGTCTATATCTCTGTTCTTGTGCATTTATTGTTTGGGGATGTTTTGATAAAGGCCATTCTCACTGGAGTTAGGTGATAGTTCATTGTAGTTTTGATTTACATGTCCCTAATGATTAGAGATGTTGAGCACTTTTTTATATGTTTGCTGACCATTAGTCTGTCTTCTTTGGAAAAGTTTCAGTTTATGTCCTTTGCCCATTTATAGATGGGGTTGTTTGATTTTTTTCTTGTTAATTCTTTTGAATTATAGGTAGATTCTTGTCATCAGACCTTTGTCGGAAGTGCAGAGAGCAAATATTTTCTCCCATTCTGTAGGTTGTCTATTTGCTCTAAGGACAGTTTCCTTGGATGTGCAGAAGCTTTTTAATTTGATCAGGTCCCATTTGTTTATTTTTGTTGCTGCTGTGATTGCTTTGGTGTCTTCATCATAAATTCTTTGCCTAGGCCAATGTCTAAAAGAGTCTTCCCAACATTTTCTTCCAGATTTCTTAGTGGATGTGGAGAGATTAGAACATCCTTACACTGCTGGTGGGACTACAAATTAGTACAAACCCTCTGGAAAGCAATTTGGAGATACCTCAAAGAACTAAAAATAGAAATACCATTTTATACAGCAATCCCATTACTAAGCATCTATCCAAAGGAAAAAAAGACAGTCTATAATAAAGACATCTGCACTTGAATGTTTGTAGCAGCACAATTCACAATTGCAAAGATGTGGAAACAACCCACATGCCCATCAATACATGAGTGGATGAATAAAATGTGGTATATGTATACCATGGAATACCACTTAACTACAAAAAGCAATGGTGAACTAGCACCTCTTATATTATTCTGGATAGAGATTGAGCCTATTCTTTGAAGTGAGGTATCACAAGATGGAAAAACATGCACCACACTTACTCGCCATCAAATTGGTACTAACCTTTCAACACTAAGGTGCTCACATGGTGGTAATACTCATTGGGTGCCGGTCAGGTAGGGGTTTGGGGATGTAAACCCACAACTAATGGAAGCAGAACACATTGTATAGGGGAAGGACATGCTTATAATCCTGGCTTGGGCTAGGCAAATGTGTTATATGTAACCAAAATATTTGTACCCCCATAATATCCTGAATTTAAAAAAACGTACCATCTCTTTGGGAAAAGTTTTTGCAGTTTCTCATCAAGTTAAATGTATATCTACCATATGACTCCAGCAATTCGATATCTAGGTATTTTGTGTATGATCACAAAAAGACTTTTATTTATTCATTTGTTCATAGAAGTTTTATTCATAATTAATAAAACCTGGAAACAATCCAAATGTCCATCAACATAAAACATGTAAATTATGGCATAATTTATAAAGAAATACAAATTAGAATTATCTACAGACTAAAAAAAATCGACAATACATAAAAATGAACAGAAATTTTAAAATGAAGAAACTATTGATATATGCAATAACATGGATAAATCTCCATACTCTAAAGAAAGTAAAAACTGTATAATTTTATATATGTGAATATTCATATATATGAATTTATCTAGAACAGAATGAACTGTTTTGCAACTGCAGAGACAAATTAGTGGCTGGCTAAAGATAGGGGTTACAATGGAGGTTTGACTTCAAAGGGGTAGGAGGGCACTTTGTAGGATATTATGTTTTATATCTTCATAGGAGCTAAAGTTACTCAGGTGCATACATTTGTCAAGACTAATCCAACTGTGCACTTAAAATGGATGCATTTTCCTTATATAAATTTTCTTTCAATAAAGTTGATTTTTAAAAGAAAACAGAGCATCCCAGTTTTGAGAACTATGTACTCTCTTCTCTTCTTCATGAGCAGCATGAACTCATGTTCAGGCTTAAATAGGATGGCTTTATTTGTAAACAAAGGTCAGCTTTTGCCTTGCCAATGAGGAAGTAGTATACCCTCAAGGTATGTGACAGATGGGGCAAATGAGTGTCAGTCAGAAAAGGAGCAAATGATATTAAGAAAGCAGAGAGGTAACAAAGAAAACAGAATGGTGTGATGGTAAAGATTTAAGGAAGCAATTTATGCATTCGAGGCAAGATTACAGACCTGGGAAGGGGTGTGAACTAAAATAAAATCTTAAGCCCCCCTAGCTGATTGAACTGATCCCTCTTGGCCAAGGGGATCCCCAGAAATACCCTAAAGCTGAGTTTCTGGCCATGAGAAGGGAGGTCAAACATGCCTCATCATGCCCCCCTCCCTTCTTAGAGATATCCTTTGTAACTCATTAACAGGCCTAAGGCAATACAAGACAAAGTTTAAACCATACCTGCAGGTCATTGATTCACTTAAGAGATCACTTGAGTCTGGGTATATGTCCAGTAACTTGTCTCTGATTAACAGATTTTATTATCTTAACTTAAAACATTCCAAGCCTTTAGACAAAGCTTCATTTCTTTAACCAATTATTGATACAAATCAAAGAATCTTTAAATTCACCTATAAACTGTAATCCCCTGCTTTAAGATGTCCTGAATTTTTTGGCCAAACCAATGTATGTCTTCCATGTATTGATTTATGACTTTACATATAATTCCTCTCTCCCTGAAATGTATAAAACCAAACTATAACACAACCATGGTGAGACCACGTGCTCAAGGCTTCTTGGGCATGGCTCTCTGGGCCACGGTCACACATATATGGCTCAGAATAAAGCTCTTTAAATTATTTTACATAGTTTGGTTATTTTTCCATTAACAGGGGTATGCCTGTGCATGACCCATTCAGAAGATAATCTGAGGGTATGGATAGGTAGGAAAAGATCAGAAAAAAAGTGAATTGCACTAATGAAGAGACTGCTATGAAGTCCCTTGGATATCAAGTTGGAGCCATCTCACCAAATGTGTGTTCAAAAACCGGTCCTGAGGCCAGTTCAATTTGTATAAACCTCTTAAACAGGTTTATGAAGTGGAAGAGCCTGTTGTCAATACATGCGTATCTTTTCTTGAGGTAAATTAGGATACATTTAAAGCTGGAGATAAATCCCACTGTTATCTCTAGCCTAGTGGGAATATAGGCCTGCTGTCTGAACATAATGTTCAGAAACAGGAAATGCAGAATCCGTTCCTCTCTTGAACATTGGCTTCTGCTTTGATCCAGTGTAAATCACAAATCTCCTAGTTGGAGCATCTCCCAGCCTAAACAAATAAAGAGCCAGTCACCCTCTAATTATTCCAGCTGATTTATCCTGTCTCGTAAATGACCTTCTTCCTTTCCAGATCTCTGTTGCACTGGCTGGTTAGTTTCTTGTTCCCAACACCTGCATGAAATGAAAAGAAAGACCTCCAAATGCTATTGGACACTTATTAGTTATTTCCTTATAGTGTCTCCAAGAACCTTAGAAGAGGTACTGAAATAGGATGAAGAAAGAGATTAAAACATATGGCTGAAGTGAGATTTGGGGCTTTTCTGGCTTTCTTTTACACTCAAACTCCCTAACTCTTATGTTTATATGCAATTAGAAATTTCACTGAATGAATGCTTTTGTTTTCTTTCTTCCCAAAGAACTAGGAATGATATTTGACTATATAGTAATATACTGGAGCAGTGGAAGTCACAGTAAAAAGCATCAGCTGGAGCCAGGGCAACTTGGGTTCAAATTTTGACTCTTCCACTTTGCCATTCACACTGGCAGTTTGATATAAAATAAGTCAACTAATATCTCTGAACCTCAGTTTTGCCATCTCTAAAGTGGACAAAAATAATACTTAGCTCAAAAGGTTGCTATGTTTAGTATTAATAAGTGATGTAACTCTTGTAAAATACATGAAACAGTGACTGTCACAGAGTAATCACTTGGCATTGTGAGTTACTGTTATCTATTATAAGTTCTCTTCCTTTTTAATTTCTTGAAATCATTTTGTCTTATTAGCCTATTATATCCTATTCTATCCACTCTTTTCCTAAAAGGGCTGACTCCCCCACCTCATCTAAATCACTTATCACAATGCCTTACAATGGTAAGACTTCAAACAAATAGCTCTTATTATTAATATTAAATTAGATTTCAGAACATATGGTATAAAACAGACATAAGGATACCAGTGGCTCCAAGGCACTTCTTCTATGTTTTTTTTTAAAATGAGAATTTGGAAATCTTAAATATTTACTTTAGGACCAAGTCAAAGACTCAGAGTTTCAATCCAGAATCTAGGCCCAAAAGTAGATTTTCTCTGTGCTTGGACTGCATAACTCTGTTTGAGCTTTGGTGAATGGTGGACAAGAGAACAGTCCTATCTCTGTTTATTATCTCAGACCAAGTTTCCATGTTAATCCCTGTTATCTCTCATATTATGACTCACATTACCTCTTTGTTGACATCTTGCTTTTTGCCTTAGATAATCATATCTCAACCTGCTCCTTCACTCTTAAGGGTATTCTTTGACACCTCATTCCCAGCATGTGCCTTCTTCCCTAGCAACAGATACAATCCTATCTACATCAAATCATGTTTTTCATGCCTTCTAAATTGCACTTACCTAGCCTCTTTGCTGTCTAAATCCTACCACGTCCAGGTCAATTCTCCTGTGAACTCTGAATCACATTAGATACTGGAGAAATTGTGGCAGATTAAATGTCTAAAAAAGTCCTTGTCTATAAAAATCTTAATAATTTTGGGGGAAATGGGAAAAACATGAAAAATGAATTTCAAAGGGAAGAATTGATTCAGCAGGTTCTGCATACAGGATACTGTTAACTAAAAAAATTAGTGAGGTTTATAATTTGGAAAAAGGAGAGCTTTATTTGTCATAAATGATAGCAGCCTGTTGGGCAGCCATTCCAATAGGTTGGAAAGCAGAGCCCAGTCAGAAGCCAGGCACACATGCTTCAAGGGACAAACAAAAGGAACAGATTTTATACTGAGCAGGTTTGTCAAATATACATATTCAACAAGCTATAGGAGGAGTCATGAACATTTATGAAAAAATGGAAATCATGAACATTTGTAATTATGTTTTATCTCTCCCATTCCAATCATGGCTTGAAACTCAGTATTAAGGTGTTTCTGGGGTCTCTTGGCCAAGAGGGGTCCATTCAGTTAGCAGAGGGCTTAGGATTTTTAGTTCACAGTCCCCCTTTTGGCTGAGATATTCCAGAGGCAGCAATGCCCATCAAACTTTATTTTGTTTTATTATTCACTGGGGGGAATGGCTATTTGCCTTAGGTCCATCTAGGCCCTTAGTGGGAATCCTATAGCCAAGGAGAGGTTTAGAGCCATAAAAGCTTACAGCCAATTAAATGTTTTGGGCCAGACAGGAATGGGGGTAGACAGGTACTCATTAATCCCATAAAACATTTTAAGCAATATAGTTGAAAACCAAAAGGGAAAAACAATGTTATAAAATTAACTCATCTATAAGTATCAAGCTATCATAGTCTTGGTCTTAGTTACAGACTTGTAGTAATTAGTTATATAAACATAAGTATTTTGTTAAGACCATTTTGTACCACAAACTGGCCCTTACAATCTCACATGCCTCCCTCTTCTGTGATAGTCCCTGGGTGTAGAGGGAGGAAAGTCTGTTTGTACAATAACAGGGCATTGGCAATGGAAAGCAAACCATGCCCAGTAGGATTTTAGATGAGGAAGATTTGTAGGCTTCATTAAATCATCTCCAGGCTTTAGAATATCATGACTCTGGTTTCCTTTGAGGTGAAGTGAGAGAAAAATAATATTAATAATTTGACAATTAAAGAAGAATTTGAGTATCAGAATGGAAAAGGAACTTATTCCATTAGGGACCAAATAAAGACATCATGAAGAAAGTTACAACCTTTTTTTTTTCTTTTGCAGTCAAGAAATAACCTAGCATTTACTCCAAACATTGGACAAATAATAAAAAATTTAAAAACAAAATGACAAGGCTAGGATTTAATAAGGAGTTTTGTTTTGATTATTTGCATAAGGTGTAATAAGAAGAATCATTGGCTATGGGCTTTTCTTTAAAATTTTGGCTTTGTTGGAACCCCTTTTTTTAAATTACAGAATCTCAGGTTACTTAAAGTTATCTCAAGCCAAGACAAGGATTTAACTGCCTCTGATACCTGTATAAATTGGGTAAATGCCTCCTTTTGGAGACCCCAAAGTAACTCGAGATTCCTGGACCTGTCAGGAAGCGACATCCTTTACTTACCACAGATCAGGAAATGTTATAAATGAGACATCAGGTCAGTATTTTTTCCAGAGGGCTTTTATTGGCCTTATAAAGGCAATCTGATTCCTTAAATCAGTCTGGGAATATTTTTAAATATGCCATTCCAGTCAAAGCCTTGGTAAAATAACCTGTATTTCTAATTCTGTCCTGTTATAAAAGAAAAACAAATTCTTATTGAACTGGTATGCAAATAATTATATTACCATAGAATAAACATATCTATGAATAGTTTCCAAATTTTGGAGAAATCAAGTAGAGAGAACAATAAATGTTTCAAATTGTTTGTAAAATATACCCATTTGTTGTAAGCTCAAAACAAAAAAATTTCTTGACTTCTGAAAAACAAAACATAAAACAATTAGCAATGTTTTAAGCAATTGCTCAAAAAATTAGTTTAATCCCATATAACTAATTATTATTCTATTTGAGGTTAGGTTAGCAATCCTTATGAATGCATCTCTTTTTATTAAAGTATAGCAATTTCATTAGAGTGTGGACAACATCTAGCTGAGGTGTCTAGATCTTAAATTCCAAGCATCTTCAGTTAAAGTGAAAGTAGCTTTCATATAGAAAAATGAATATTAATATTTGGAACAGGTTATCTTGGAGTTTGTACATCACCAGGTGTGCTTGTATGACCTCAGGAAAAAAGTGGTGGCAACTTCATTGAGTCTAAGTCAGAAAAATGAAAGAATAGTTTGAAAACTTTACTTGGAAACTCATAGCCAGGAAAACTTGCAAAATTCAGTCTAAATTATATGATCTCTAAAGTTAGTTAAAAAAAACTATTTTTTGAGGGGAATTAAAGTAAAATAATAATTGTCTGTGGATGACAAAAGGTCTTAGAATAGCCCTGGTTAAAGAGACAATTGAAAAGAAAAAATTGGTTATTTTTGTGGCATACAATTGTAACAGATAAAATGGCCTGAAAGGGGGTAAAAATGTCTTCTGTCTCTTCAAAATCCCTTCACCATTTTTGAGAACAAAGACCTACATCCCTGCCTCAGGCCAGTGGTCAGGAGGGGCAGGAGATGTCCTTCGTTCTGTGTGCCACAGGAGATGGTTCAAGGGAATTGCCCAGGCAGAGGTCATAAGATTGTCTTAGCCAAAGATGGGATTATGGGATTAATCAGAACCTTTAAAAGCTCTGTACTTCTGCTCAGAGGGAGGACATTCATACTCTGAGACTGGATTCTGCCAACCTCCCCATTTGCTGGCAAATTAATAAACTTCTCTTTCCTTCTCTTCAAATCACTTGTCCTCATTCTTCTGATGTGGCCTCAGGGACAAATGCTGAACTTTTGGTTACACAATAATTTAACATAATAACTATAATTATAATTGATAACATATATCAAAGTATACCATAATTTTAGAAATCTCATACAATTATGGAGCTTATTAATAACATGCTTATATAAATATTACCCAAAGAAAGTTAAACACCATTTCATATTTGACAACATTTCTCATATAGTTTTAACATATCAAAAAAGTGAAATCTTTTTCCCTTAGATTTTCAGTGGCCCTACTATTTAGAAAGCTAGTTTGAGATCAAAAATAAATTTTAATTTTAGAAAGTTTGCCAAATATCAAATGTTTAAAACACTTGTCATAAAACAGGATCATAGGTTACTATAAAACAGCCATTTATTTAGCCAAGGTGATAACTGAAAGACTCTACAACACAAAAACTTTTACTCTTTTTTAGAGAAAAAACCATATTCAATTTTTTTTATATTTTATATATAGAATTGCTTCTCTTATGTCTAGTAGCTCCAATTACATGCATTAATTATAGTATTAACTCTTAGCAACCCTTATTTTTGATGAAAAATCTAAGAAATTAAAGTAACTTTGAGACATTATCAGTTCCCAATTTTTATTAGGATATCTAAATATCTTTAATTTTCTATGTCATATAGAAATAAGTTGTTAAAGTATATAAACTTAAACTTATGTTTAATAATTAATGTTTTAGTATTTTAACTTATAAATAACTCATATTTATGATTAAATTCTTTAATATATGACTTTAAGATTTTAAATTATTGAAAATAATTTTGAAATTATAACATAAGTATCATCTATTATCATCATAATGTCCCCACTAGTCATCTAGGTCTTAAGTATCCATGTGGCATTCCAGATGGCTATGAAGGGCAGGGCCTGTGTCCTCAATTTACATACCAGGTATATTGTTGAGGACTGAAAACAAGATGCCTGGACGATAGAACCCCTCCTGTAATAGCCAGAAAGCAACCTGGGGATGGGGATTAGCAGCCATATTAGGCTTTGTTGTGTCTTGCAGCTGTTGGTCTAGGCACTAATAACATGTCCCCAGGCCTTATCAAGGCTACCTATCCAGACACAAGAATCTAGAAGCTCAAAACTAAAAATATAAGTTACAGTCAAAGCCAGCAAGTATTAAAAATATTACAAAAGCAGTAGTTTTATGACCTTAAAGCTTTTATTTTTTTTATTTTTTTTTTATTGGGGGAAAACTACAAAGCATTTACAGTACAATGTTTACAGTCACAATTTGTAGTGAACTGATTTCCCAAAATATATTACCACTCAAGTTGACTTATCTTGTTACATTCAAAAATCTACTCTGTCA
>CAUYRT010092115.1:0-35164 GCA_963574885.1 Lepilemur ruficaudatus | reverse complement strand
AACAGAGCAAGACTCTGGCTCAACAAAGAAAAGGAAAGGAAAGGAAAGGAAAAAGGAAAGGAAAAAGGAAAAAGGAAAAAGGAAAAAGGAAAAAGGAAAAAGGAAAGGAAAGGAAAGGAAAGGAAAGGACAAAAGAAATGGGATGAAGAAAGCAAAGGAACTGTTCCACTATGAGTCCATACCACCAGCATGAACAAACAGCCTATCTGCTGTCACTGGAAAAATGGGAGTACTTTACACCTGCAGTCCCCAACTCATAGGCCGCAGACTGCTACCCATCCGTAGACTGTTAGGAATGGGGTCATACAGCAGCAGGTGAGCAAGCCAAGCTTCCTCTATATTTACAGCTGCTCCGAATAAGCTCTGCCTCCTGTCAGATCAGGAGTGGCATTAGATTCTCACAAGAGCTTAAACCCTACCGTAAACTGCACATGCGAGGGATCTAGGTTGTGCACTCCTTTTGAGAATCTAATGCCTGATGATCTGAGGTGGAGCTGAGGCAGTGATGTTAGCACTGGGGAGTGGCTACAAATACAGATTATCATTATTAAAGAGAGGTTTGACTATATAGTAAACATAATGTGCTTGAATCATCCGGAAATCATTCCCCCCACCCTTGCCCATCCGCGGAAAATCTATTTTCCGTGAAACCGATCCCTGGTGCCAAAAAGGCTAGGACTGCCGCATTAGAACAAAGCACAGTCAGATCTGCATAGTGGACCATGGGGGTATTTTTGAGAATGGAAGTGCTTCCTATAACAAACACTTTATGCTCTTCTAGGCAAGCAGAAGGTAATCCAAGGCTGGAAACACGAATGTGAGCCAAAAAGGCAAAGCAATGATTCTTAGGACTCTGACTTATGTGCTCCTGATCACTCGGGTACTCTTACCAAATGCCACTCTTATCTTTTGATGCAGAGCTTATAAAACTGAAATAAAAGGAACGTCTCCTTCCCTTAGATCCATGTTATTCAGTATACCAAACACGTATAAATGTGCAAAGAACTTTATCCACAATTCCACTAAACACACTGTAAAAAACATGTACTCCAATTGAATGTGCTATTACTCAGCTTTGTTTTCAACCCCACTTATTCAAATATGTATTTTTATAAACATCTTAAAACTCAACTTAGGAAAATTTTCATCTAGTTTGTTGACTTAATACTGAAATTAAGATTTCAATAAAAATATTTTGGATATAAATTTTAGATTAAGTGTATGATCAGGCCAGGTGCAGTGGCTCATGCCTGTAATCCTAGCACTCTGGGAGGCCAAGGTGGGTGGATTGCTCAAGATCAGGAGTTCGAAACCAGCCTGAGCAAGAGTGAGACCCGTCTCTACTACAAATAGAAAGAAATTAATTGGCCAACTAAAATATATAGAAAAAAAAATTAGCTGGGCATGGTGGTGCATGCCTGTAGTCCCAGCTACTCGGGAGGCTGAGTCAGGAGGATTGCTTGAGCCCAGGAGTTTGAGGTTGCTGTGAACCAGGCTGACGCCATGGCACTCTAGCCAAGGCAACAGAGTGGGACTCTGTCTCAAAAAAAAAAAATAAGATTTCAATAAAAATATTTTAGATATAAATTTTAGATTAAGTGCATGATCAGCCTGGGAGCGGTGACTCACGCCTACAATCCTAGCACTCTGGGAGGCCGAGGCAGGTGGATCGTTTGAGCTCAGGAGTTCGAGACCAGCCTGAGCAAGAGTGAGACCCCCGTCTCTACTAAACATAGAAAGAAATTACTTGGACAGGTAAAAATATATAGGAAAAAAATTAGCCGGACGTGGTGGCACATGCCTCTAGTCCCAGCTACTTGGGAGGGTGAGGCAGAAGAATTGCTTGAGCCCAGGAGTTTGAGGTTGCTGTGAACTAGGCTGACACCATGGCACTTTAGCCCATGCCCGGGTGACAGAGCGAGACTCTGTTTCAAAAAAAGCAATAAGAAAAGAAAGTTACAAGTCAATCTCACTTATGAACAAAAATCTTCAACAAAACATTAAAAAGTGAAAAAAATACGATGACTCAATAGATGGATAAACACTGTTTCATAAAATTTAGTAAGTGTTGAGGATTAAAGAAAAATATTCCACATACTAGCAGAAGGAAATTTCCTTCATCTGATAAAGGGCATTTTAAAAAATCTATAGCCAACATCATGCTTAATGGTGAAAAGCTTTCCTCTGAGATCAGGAATGATACTAGGATGCCCACTATTACATTTTATTCAACACTGTACTGGAGGTCCTATCCTGTGCAATGAGTCAATAAAAGGGAGTGAGATATAAGGACTGGAAAGAAACAATCATTAGTTACAGATGACCATGAAAGTATACAAAAGAATCGATCATAAATTATTGGAATGAGTTTAGCAAGATGGTTAGATGTAATGTCTATATACAAAACATAACCAGCAACAAAAAGAAAGGAAAAAAATTTAATTGTCATTTACATTAGCAGCAAAAACATAAAATTCATAGGAATAAGATATCTAATGAAAGATGTGAGAGATCTCAGGAGATAAAATTATGAAACATTTAAGACAATGAGAGTGGGCCAGGCGTGGTGGCTCACGCCTATAATCCTAGCACTTTGGGAGGCCGAGGTGGGAGGATCACCTGAGCTCAGGAGTTTGAGACCAGTCTGAGCAACAGCGAGACCCCATCTCTACTATAAATAGAAAGAAATTAGCCGAAACAACCAAAAATAGAAAAAGTTAGCCGGGCATATTGAAATGTGCCTGTAGTTCCAGCTACTTGGGAGGCTGAGGCAGGAGGATTGCTTGAGCCCAGGAGTTTGAGGTTGCTGTAAGCGAAGCTGTCATGACAGCCATGGCACTGTAGCCTAGGCAAGACAGTGAGACTGTCTCAAAAAGAAAAGACAAGAGAGTGACAGATAGAGCATGTTTACATATAGGAAGATTCAACAGTATGTTTTTTTCCCAAAGTGATCTATAGATTCATATAATTTCAATAAAAGTTCCAAGTGGTGTTTTCAGGGAACTTTGAAAAGCTGATTCTAAATTTTATGTGTAAGTGCAAAGGATCATGAATAGCCCAGACATTTTTGAAGAAGAAAGAAGGTTTGCTCTACTGGATGTCTTAAACTATAGTAATTAAGTCAGTGTGGTATCGGTGCAAAGAACCAAATTAGAACAAAACAGAACAAATAGCCCAGAAATCTCGCCTATGCATAGCTACTTGATTTATTACAAAGGTAAAACTGGGAGGAGAGCAAAGGGCAAAGGTTAGTCTCCTTAGTCAAAGATGCTGAGACAACCAAATACTCAAATGCAAAGAAATCATTGTCACCTACCACCTACAAATAAGATACCTATCACTATGCATAAAATTCCAGATGGATTATAAATTATGTTTACAGCAAAATAATAAAACCTCTTAAAGATAAAATGGGAGGATTTCTTCATAACCTCATAATAGGGAGAGTTTTAAGCACAATCATAAACATTAAGAATTGGATTACATTAAAATTAAATTCTATTTATCAAGACACCATTAAGAAAATTAAAAGGCAAGCTACAGATGCGACATTTACAAAGGTAAAATAAACAACTCAATAGCAAAAGGATCAAGAGACTTGAACAGGCACTTTACAGATGATATCCAAACAAATACATAAAAAGATACCCTCATTAGTGAACTGGGATATATAAATTAAAACCACAATTAAAAACCATTTCCTACCTACTTGTATAGCTGAAAACAAGGACCATCATACAAGTGTTTACAAATATATGGTTTAGGAAACACTTCTTCATTCACTAGGAAGAGAAGCAAATATCCCAAACTGGGCAAAAAAAATATTTCCTCCCACCCCCGAAAAACCCCACAATGAGCATTAGGCTTTTTTTAACATTATTTTTAATGGACAATAACTATATTGCATTAATGGAGTACCGTGTGATGTTCTGACATACATACACAATGGAATAATTAAATCAAGTAATTAACATATCTGTCACCTCACTTGACATTTGTTGTGGTGAAACATCAAATTTACTAGAATAAAATCACAGCACACTTTTAAGATTAAACATAAGACCAATACGCTTCCTATCATGACTTTTGCTCAACATTATGTTGAAGATCCTACCAAATCCAATAAGATAAGAAAGATGATATGATTTTGTACATCTGAAATCCCATATAATCTAGTAGGGGGCAAAAAACAAGGAACAGAACAATATTTATAGTACAACTTCCATGTAGGAAAAGGGAAGAAATAAACATATTCCAAACTCTGAAGACAGACTGCCTGATTATAAAACCTAGTTCTACCACTTAAAAGCTTGATAATTTCAGGCAAATTATTAAGCAATCTAGGAATATCCGCCTCATAGGATTGTTAAAAGAATGAGTTAGTATTTGTAAGATGTTTTGAATAATGCTATATAACTGTTTGTAAAGGAAATATAATCTTAAAGCTGGAATTCTAAGACCTGAGAGATTATTCTTGTTCTAGCTCAACTTAGTTAACTAAAGTCATGACTTCTTTGGTGAATTGACACTCAGGTATCTCTTACAGAATCAGATCAATTTCACAATATGCACCACTGTTTATCCTATACATAAACAGTTGAACATCACGGTTATCTACCAACAGTTAATAACCATATTATTTACTGAGTATTACTATGTTGTCAGGTAACACGACAGAGCACATTATATACACCAAGTATATCCTGAACACATTATAAAGTACAGTAGCCCCTATTTACTGACAACGGGGTGCGTTCCAAGACCTCCAGTGATTACCTGGAACTGCGGATAGTACTGAACCCTACATATACTGTAAGTGACTTTGTCTTCTTGCTTTGCCATTTCATGGATAGAAGATTCACTCTTACTGTAGATCTTAGCCACCTTAGCATATGGTTTTCTCCTTTCCTTAAAAAGTTGAGAACTTTCACCTTTTTACTTGAAGGAAGCACTTTACAGCTTCTCTTTGGCATGTCCAAATTGCCAGCATCATTACTCTTGCCCTTTGGAGCCATTATTAAGTAAAATAAGGGTCACTTGAACACAAGCACTGCAATATTGTAACAGCTGACCAGTTGACCACTTGATCTGATAACTGAGATGTCTACTAACTGACTAACCGATGGGTAGTGTATATAGCACGCAAACACTAGGCAAAGGGATGATTCACGTCTGAGCACAGAAAGAGCAGGATGGCACGAGATTTTCACCAGGCTACTCACAACGGCAGCAATTTAAATCTTACGAATTTTTTATTTTTGGAATTTTCCATTTAATATTTTTAGCCCATGGTGGACCTCAAGTTACTGAAACCCTGGAAAATGAAATCACGCATGGGGGGGGGACTATTGTTGGCATTTTAATTTTTATTCCTACTTGACAGAATGATAGGTTACCAACAGATTTACTTTAGCATTAAGTAAATGGATCAAGATCAGTCTGCCCAACTGCCAAAGGTTCGTTTAATAAATAGCCAGGGCAACTAGATCTGAGTTATAAAGCCCAAAGCTTTCCATTATGTCACAACTTCCCCCCAAATCCCCAGTTATGCTAATTTCCTACCCGCATGACGTCTGGAAGACTCTTTTTAGCAGGAATATACTCTAATTGCTACATTAGACCTACAGTCTGAAATACAGGAAAAGCCCCTGCATTCCATTATTTGGCTGGAACAAAGAATTTAGAGATCTGACCTCTTTGGTCTTATCTTCCTTTAGGTCATCCAATGCCTTCAGAAAACCATTCTAGACACCTGCCCCCAAATTCTTCATACTCTTTACAGTATTTGATGGCAACAGATACCAGGTTCTCCTGGACCTTGTCCTCAACAAGCCCATGATTCCAAGTAAATAAAAGTAATTACTTAATTGCCAGTTTCATTACCGTATACTATGTACTGCATTCTCATCGTGAAATAAGAAAGGTAGTCCTAATTGCTATCTACCCTATCTATGCCAGGTATTCAATTCTGAGGGTCTACTGTCTACAATCTGTGCTTTGCAATTAATTAATGTATTGGTTATTTATTACATCACAGCCTCATCACGGCTCACTACAACCTCAAACTCCTGGGCTCAAGCAATCCTCCTGCCTCAGCCTCCCAAGCAGCTGGAACTACAGGTGCACACCACTACATCCTGCCCTTTCACTACTTTTTTAAACTACCAAAAAGTTATATTCATACATTGCCCTTTCTTTAGATAGGGTACCGTACTATACACCCTTCTCCCCAACTTACTGATTTCATTTAACAATGTCAAGTTGAAACAAAAGGACATATACATAGCGACACAAAAACACATGAAAATATTAAAGCTATCTGGCAGAGGTAAATAGTAAATATATAGCATATACAGAAGCTTGGAATACTGTACTGATAATGTATAAATCACTTTTAATTCTGATATAGAATTTAAAACATCTATAAAACTATGTCAAGGGACATGAACTATAAAAAGATGTGACAACCATAACAGAAAGTGGAAGGATGTAAAGATGTACAGTTGAAAATAGGTTTAGTTATCACTTATAAAATTTTTTACGAGACAGGATCTTGCTATGTTGCCCAGACTGGAGTGCAGTGGTGTGATCACACCTCACTGTAACCTCAAACTCCTGGGCTCAAGAGATCCTTCTGCCACAGCCTCCAAAGTAGCTGGGACTATGGTTGCACGTCACCATGCTGGGCTCATTTTTTAATTTTTTTTGTAGAGAAGGGGTTTGACAATGTTGCCCGGGCTGGTTTTGAACTCCTGGTCTTAAGCGATCCGCCCATCTTGGCCAGATTGTTATACTTTAAGATATTTTATGCAATCCCTAAAGTAAGCAAACACAAAAATACCTTTTTACACTATTGGTGGGAATGTAAACCGACAGAGTTACTATGGGAAACAGTATGGAGGTTCATCAAAACTAAAAATAGAACTACCTGGATCCAGTAATTTCACTTCTAAGTATATATCCAAAGGATATGAAATCAGTATTTCAGAGATATCTGCATCCCATGTTCATTGCAGCATTATTGACATTAGCCAAGATATGGAAACAACTTAAATGTCTGTCAGTGGACCGATGGATAAAAAAATGTGGTGTATATATACATAATGGAATACTATTCAGTCTTAGAAAAGAAGAAAACAAAGCTGTGATTTACGACAATATGAATGAGCCCAGAGGACATTATACTAAGTAAAATAAGCCAGACACAAAAACAAAAATAATGCATGATTTCACTTATGTGGAATCTATAAATACCAAACCTAAAGAAACAAAGTAGAATAGTGCTTACCAGGGGTTGGAGAGAAGATATGGGGAGATGTTGGTCAAGGGTACACAGTTTCAGTTTTGCAAGGTAAGTTCTGGAAATGGCAATCGACTTTTAGATACAATACCAAAGGCAAGAATAATAAAATAAAAGAAAGAATAGCTAAGTTGGACTTCAATAAAATTAAAAATTTCTGTTCCATAGAAGAAAGAATGGATAAGTTGGACTTCACTAAAATTTAAAACTTTCATAAAAGTCAGTGTCAAGAGACACATCTGAAAAATGGACTGTTTTCCAAAATACACAAAGGACTCTTAAAACTCAACAATAAGAAAACAACCTGATTAAAATATGGGCAAAAGCCCTGATAGGAACACTCCTACACTGCTGGTGGGACTGCAAACTAGTGCAACCCCTGTGGAAAGCAATATGGAGATACCTGAAAGCGAAACATGTAGATCTACTGTTTTATCCAGCAATCCCACTACTGGGCATCTACCCAAAAGAACAAAAGGCACTCTATAAAAAAAGACACTTACACTCGAATGTTTATAGCAGCACAATTCACAACTGCAAAGTTGTGGAAACAACCCAAGTGCCCATCAATACACGAGTAGATTAATAAAATGTGGTATATATATACCATGGAGTACTATTCAGCCATAAGGAGCAATGGTGATATAGCACCTCTTGTATTTTCCTGGATGGAGCTGAAACCCGTTCTACTAAGTGAAGTATCCCAAGAATGGATGGACAGGCACCACATGTGCTGATCAACACCTAAGTGGACACACAGGAACAACATTTATCGAGTGTCGGGCAGACGGGAGTGGGGAGGAGCGGATGAGTATATACATACATAGTGAGTGCGATGTGCACCGTCTGGTGGATGGTCAGGCTTGAGGCTCTGACTGGAGGGGGGGGCAAAGGCAAGGTACGTAACCTTAACATTTGTACCCCCATAATATGCTGAAATTAAAAAAAAGTATAAAATAAATGGTCACAGGATGTAAACAGACATTTCTCAGAAGACATAAAAATTGCAACAGATATGTGAAAAGAATGTTTAACATCACTAATTATCAGGGAAATGCAAATTAAAACCATAATGAGATATCAACTCACATCTATTAGGATGGCTTTTATCAAGAAGACAAGAGATAACCAGTTTGGTAATGATGTGAAGAAGAGGAAACCCTTGTACACTGGTGGTGAGAATGTAAATTAGAATAGCCATTATGGAAAACAGCATGGAGGTTCCTCAAAAAATTAAAAATAGAACTATATCATCCAGCCAACCCACTACTGGGTATATATCCAAAGGAAATGGCATCTGTTTATCAAAGAGAGATCTGCACCCCCATGTTCACTGCAGCATTAATCACAATAGCTTTTGGAATCAACCCCAAGTGTTCATCAACATATGAATTGATAATCAAAAGAAATAAATCCTGTCTTTTGTCACAAACATGCTTGAACCAGGATGACATTATGTTAAGTGAAATAAACCAGCTATAGAAGGTAGCACCCCATGATCTCACTTATATGTGGAATCTAAAAGGGTCAAACTCACAGAAGCAGAGAACAGAATGTTGGTTACCAGTGGTTAGGGAGGCAGAAGCAGGTTGGAAAGATATCGAAGTTACAAAAAATGAATTAAGAATTAGTTCAGGAGATCAAGTATACAACCTGGTGGCTATAGTTAATAACAATATATTGTATAATAGAAAACTGTTAAAGAAAGTAGATTTTAAATATTCTCATCCTACTAAAAATCTAAATATATTAGGTAATTAGATACGTTAGCGTGATTTAGCCATTCCACAGTACACACATGTCAAAATATTATGCTCTATACCATCAATATACAGTTTTTTGTCAATTAAAAATTAAAATTTTTAAAATAAATGAAAATTTTAAAATAGAATATTTGATACCACGAGACAATTTGGGAGTTTTTAGTACAAATGGGCTCATTGCTTGTGAAATATAATTTGATTTGTGTTTCAGTGGTTGTGTTAAACCTATGAATCGGTGTGATACTAATATAAAATGTTATCTTAAAGTTCATCTTTTTATATTGGTTATATTAAACAGTTTGTATAAATAGGGGAGAGGATAGTGAAAGATGGATAAACTGTGTTCTGTCATTTTCACTGAATTAATTCTATGGGTGTATCATTTTTATTGTAATGGAGAAACATATGTGAGATATTTTAAGCCTTGTTATGACTATTTTTCAGTACCTCTGTGAGTGTCAGTTTGATGACAATCTTAAATTCAAGAATATTATTAATGAGGAGGATGCCGATAATATGCGTCTCCAGCCAATTGGGCGAGACAAAGATGGCCTAATGTACTGGTACCAATTGGATCAAGATCACAATGTCAGAATGTACATAGAAGAACAAGATGATCAGGATGGCTCTTCATGGAAATGCATAGTCAGGTATCTCTTATTGGAACCTTTTCACATTATTTTATATTTTGTACTTTGATCTCGTTTTGACTAGAATGTGATCTGTGATGTGGGATGGTAGTTTTTTGTGTGTGGGATTGGGGAATTTCCAAGGCCTAACCTATTGCATTCGTCATTATCAATTTGTTTCTAATTATTTTAACTTGGTCAATTCATCTTTTTTTTTTTTTTTAAGACAGAGTCTCACTCTGTTGCCCGGGCTAGAGTGCCATGGTATCAGCCTAGCTCATAGCAACCTCAAACTAACTCCTGGGCTCAAGTGATCCTCCTGCCTCAGCCTCCTTAGTAGCTGGGACTACAGGCATGTGCTACCGTGCCTGGCTAATTTTTTATATATATATTTTTAGTTGTCCTCCAATTTCTATTTTTTTTTTAGTAGAGACGGGGTCTCGGTCTTGCTCAGGCTGGTCTCGAACTCCTGAGCTCAAACAATCCACCCGCCTCGGCCTCTCAGAGTGCTAGGATTACAGGCGTGAACCACCATGACTGGCCTGTCAATTCATCTTGACACAGTATATTTTCCATTTTTGCTGTGCGTTTGTTTATTGGGCTTCTGAGGAAATCTGAGGGACATTGTCCTTTTTTGTCATGGTTCTGTTTTCTAAAATTTGATTTCTTATTTGTAGTGACTCATATTTGGACAGAAACATTTAAGGCATAACCATGAAATAAAACTTTTTTAAAAAATCAGTGAGTAATACTGGGACCTTTATTCAGAATCTTCTGTCTTTGATTTTCTTTGTAGTTTTGTTATTTAGAACTATCCCATTAATACCCAAAATCTATATTAATTTTGAAAATATCAGGGGTCCTTTAAAGTAGGGAAAAATCATGGATGTCTAACTGCTGGCTTATGAAAAACTTCTTTACATTAACTCATATCTGGTTTTTTTGCCCTGTTTTTAATTTTAGCAGGTTTGTATTAGTGATTATTTATTAATGCTTTGAAGGAATAACCCATAGCAATTTATGTTCGTTTGGGTCAGAAAAGCTCAACTTTTACTCCCTAATAATAATTCTCTACTCCCACTGCTTCATTTGACTAGCCTAAAAAAAAAGTGAATTGAATGAGCTCATGGGTGCTCATT
The DNA here is from genome assembly GCA_963574885.1 of Lepilemur ruficaudatus. NCBI lineage: Eukaryota > Metazoa > Chordata > Mammalia > Primates > Lepilemuridae > Lepilemur > Lepilemur ruficaudatus. Next base: position 24,333 of record CAUYRT010092115.1, on the reverse strand, counting down.
TTATAAGCATGTATCACTACATGCTCCTTGTAATTATTTTGCTAGCTGCAGGTAAACAAAGTAGTCCTCAAGCAAAATCTATTCACCATTTCTGCCTATGAATAAAAACACCAAATGGGGTTCTGTTCATGATGGTATGCTACCATTTCTATTATTTCCCATATCTACCTTGCATAGTTGTTTAAAACATTTTCTTTTCCTACTTTGTAGATGAAGAAAATATAACAGCAAAATAATTATGATTACTATTGATCAGTCATGCAAGCTTAAAACAATGTCTAATGTACACTGTTTTAAGTAGTTTATATTCTAATGCATGGTGTGAGGTTTTAGAGTTATCAATTAAGTTTAATCTGGGCTCATCTACTTAACCATTGGTAGGCACATTGTAATTGTCCCTTGGCATCCACAGGGAATTGGCTCCAGGACCCTCATGAATACCAAAATCCACAGATGCTCAAGTCCATTATATAAAATAGTGTAATATTTGCATATAACATACACAAATCCTCCCTTATACTTTTTTATTTTTTTAAGAGACAGGTTCTTATTATGTTGCTTAGGCTAGAGTACAGTGATGTGATCATAGCTCACTGCAACCTCAAACTCCTGGGCCCAAGTCATCCTCCTGCCTCAGCCTCTTGATTAGCTGGGACTACAGTGTGTGCTACTGTGCCTGGCTAATTTTTTAAAAAAAATTTGTAGAGGTGGGAGTCTCACTCTTGCTCAGGATGTTCTCGAATTCCTGGCTTCAAGTGATCCTTCCACCTCAGCCTCCCAGAGTGCTAGGATTACAGGCATGAGCCACTGTGCTGGTCCGGCATTAATCTTTTTGGGAAGACATTTCTTTAGTAGCTCAAGTGTTAAGGAAAGAACAATTAAACAAATGGGACTTTGACTTTTTCATTTAATAGGTTGCATTTAGGTATTTTTCTTACCTAGTGAGTATTATTTTTTCTAGTGAATGCAAAACTGCCTCTTTTTGCTTAACAGCTAATTTTCTTGCAGATTAGCTGACGTTGGGAACACATTTCTACCTAATCCTTAAAAGAGAATATTATAACAAAATTTATCTAGTCTTTAGAATTCTGTTTTTTAAAGCCAGTAAGTCAGCCTTAATGATTGCTAAGTCTGGAAATATAATTGAACTTTACAACTTAAAATCAAATGAAATATTTTTGTAAAATTGGGAATCCATCAGAAAAGGGATAATGTTACATATTTGATCTTCTGGTGAAAATTTAATACCATAACATCACCACAGTCTTAAAACTTCTACTGTTAAGTAGCAATGTCCATTTCTGTTTGTTGCAAAATTGATAATATAAATATATATGACATGAATAAATAGGAAGTAGTTGATTCATATATAAGAATTAGGCTGGGCGCAGTGGCTCACGCCTGTAATCCTAGCACTCTGGGAGGCCAAGGTGGGAGGATCACTTAAGGTCAGGAGTTTGAAACCAGCCTGAGCAAGAGCAGGACCCCAACTGTACTAAAAATAGGAAGAAATTAATTGGCCAACTAAAAATATACAGAAAAAATTAGCCGGGCATGGTGGTGCTTGCCTGTAGTCCCAGCTACTTGGGAGGCTGACGCAGAAGGATTGCTTGAGCCCAGGAGTTTGAGGTTGCTGTGAGCTAGACTAACGCCACGGCACTCTAGCCCGGGCAAGGGAGTGAGACTCTGTCTCAAAAAAAAAGAATATGTACATATGGCCAATATTCACATTAAAAAGTGTTCAACATTATTATTCATCAAAGAATTTCCAATTAAAACCACACTGACATACCAATTTACCTTCAATAGAATTACTATAATGAAAATGACTTACGACACCAAATGTTAGTGAGAATATAGTCCAACTGGAGCTCTTATACCTTGCTGATGGAAATGTAAAATAATACAATCACTTTGGGAAACAGTTTGGCAATTTCTTAAAATATTAACAAACTGTTGTCCCATAACCCATCAGTTTTGCTCCTGGGTATTTATATTGGAGAAATGAGAACACATTTACAAAAACCTTTTTATAAGAATGTCATAGCATCTCTATTCTTAACAGTGCTCGTACAGTGAATTACTACTAAGCAATAAAAAGAGATGGCCTATGAAACTAAATGGATTTATATAAAAAATCCTGTGTGTGAAAGAAGCCAAAAAATACATAGTGTTTGATTCCATTTATTATAAATTCTGGAGTTAACAAAACTAATAGTCTCTGTTGTAGTGATCAAAACTCTGATTTCTTCTTGCTTTGGTCAGGGAGATGGATTGAGTAGGAAAGGATAGGAGGGAATTTTTGTGTTTATGATACTCCTTATTTTGCTTGTGGTGTGGATTTCACAGTGTATGCATTTATCAACTCATGAACCTAATGGTTAAGATATACTTATTTCACAATATATGTTATACCTCAATAAAAATATTTTTAAAATTAGTAATGACAATCATTTTCAAGAAGCTGAATTCTAAATAGTGTACACAATTTTTGTGTATCCATAATTACCAACTCTGTCAAGATATTTCTAAATCTAATATATATAATCTGCTAATGTAGTATTAATATAATGATTAAGATGGGCTCTAATGTCAGACTATCTGGAATTCAGTCCTGCTGAATTGTACTGTGACCTTAGGCAAATTACTCTACCTCTCTGTGTAGCCTCCATTTCCTCATGTGGGAGCAGTTTAATACCTATGTAATTGGATTATATTGGAATTGTATGAGCTTGTTCATATAAGGCTTTTAGAGTAATGCCTGGAACATAATACTCATTCACTAATTTTAACTTCTAATGTTAATAGTACTGCTATTGATACTATTAATTAATGCCTACCTTCAGTTCGTGGCCCCAATAAAATTTTCTTTTTGCCTACTGAATAATTTGGAAATCATACCAAAAAGTTTGAATAGTGTTGCTGAGTCCTGTAGTCATATATTGCAAATACTTACAAAAGATTTGTTATATTTACACTGTGCTGTGCTCTGTAGATGTAAAGATGTTGTCTCCATGTCTTAAGGAGTTCTCCTTGTTGTGGGAGAAAGATACAAGGAGACAGTAGAAAGTAACAGTGTCATGCAGTCTTTCATGAATATCATCTGAGGGTGCTCTGGAAGAACCAGATATGTAGCCCATACTTGGCAGAAGATCATGCCTGTGCTTGACTTTGTTTTTGTTTTGTCTGTTTCTCTCTTTTTGTTATTTTTTATTGAATTGGACTCTTGGTTCAATTGCTTTTGAAAGGTTTAGCACCTATCACTAACCCAACCTGAGAACAACTTTTAGGTTGAGAGAAATCACATTTCACAATATAATAGTTAGGATTATATGCTCCATTTCATCACAGTCTAGGTTAACTTAAGGTATAAATAGTAAAATGCAAGTGTTTAGAATCTGGTTAAGTCATAATTAGTAACCAATGTGCCCAAAATTGAACTTCTAACCTTTCTACCCCAACACATTTGTCTCATCTTTAATAGCAGCCACATCCTTTCAGTGCTTCGGTCCAAAACCTTGGGGCACGTCCTTGACTCTCCTTTTTCTCTTACTTCACATCCACTCTATCATCAAATCCAGTCAGCTCTCCATGCAAAATGTGATCATTTCTCATCTCCTTCATATTAATAGCTACATTCTATTTAACTCCGAGACAGTTTTCTCACCAAAAAGATCTTGTACTTATTAGCAGTTACTCTCCATTCTCCCTTTTCTCAACCCTTGGCAACAGCTATCTTCTGTTTTTATAATTTGCCTGTTCTCAAAATTTTGTATACATAGAATGATATAGTATGTGACCTTTTGTATGTGGCTTCTTTCAGATAGCATATTTACAGGGTTCATCTATGTAGCATAAATCAGAACTTCATTCCTTTTTGTGGCTTAATAATATTCCCTTGTGTGGATATGTCACATTTTATTTATTCACTCAATGCTTGTCTTTGAAAGAGTAATTGGAGTTAGCCATGGGAACACATTAAAGGCTGAGAGAACAAAGCACAATCACCTGACATTGTCAGAGAGCATGATATTTTGGAGAGATATATCTGATTTAATATGCCTGATGGAAGAAGTGGTTTGGAGAACAAGAAAGCAAGGGAGGGAGGTGGAGAGGGCAAAACAAGTGAATTGTTAGAGTTCATAGTCTACTCTGAAATGTCCTGTACATAATGTTAAGTAATTCGGATGTGATTTGAATATATATATATTTATAAAAATTCCCTCTATTTCAAATTCAGGATTTCTAAAACAACTATTTTCTCTAGCACACTAAATCTAATCGGTAGTTTTCTGTTTTCATATATTAATTACTACTTTAGGCTTATATTTAAACACATTAATCAGCTTAAAAGTCTTTTAGGCAGTGTTATTGTTGTTGTTTTTATTGTTTCTTTTTTTTTTTTTTTTAAGAGGCAGGGTCTCACTCTGTCACCCAGGCTCTAGTGCAGTGGCTTGATCATAACTCATTGTAACCTCGTACTCCTGTGCTCAAGTGATCCTCCTGCCTCAGCCTCCTGAGTAGCTGGATCTACCTGTGAGTTCCACCATGCCCAGCCAATTGCTCTTATTTTTTGTAGAGATGAGGTCTTGCTGTGTTTCCCAGGCTGGTTTAGAACCCCTGGCCTAAAGGTGTCCTCTCATCTTGACCTCCTAAATTGCTGGGATTACAAGTGTGAGCCACAGTGCCTGGCCTAGACTGTTTATTTTATTGTGTATGCTCATGTGTATGAACATATATGCCCAATCTCATACACAGTAAATGGTTGTCATTTTAGTTTATGAAAGATGCCTAACAGTGGCGATTTTACTGTTTTTGATAAGAGGCCAATGTAATATAATACTCAAGAGAATTCATTCTTGTTTTATAGATAAGAAAGCCGAGGCCTAGTGGGGATATATGACTTGTCTGGGGGACATAGCCATCTAGTTTAGGAAGAAGGATTTCATTCATCCATTAAATATTTGTTTTTAGAGCCTACTTAATAAGGTAGAAAATCCCTATTCTCAAGCAGTATAGTCTAGCTGGCATGGAGATCGAAAGGGAGAAGAAGGTAGGGAACATATGTGACATGACAAATAAGGAGAAATCTTGACAGTATTCACTTTGAATTAGAGCTATTTACACAGTGCTTTGAGACCACAGATGGGAGCATCATGGTGTTGATTAATTGGCCTAGTGGCAGATCTAGAGCTAAGTTTTCCAACTGTATATTACAGGGTTTGCTTTTTATCTTCACCATTATACACTGCTTGTCTGAGCAGGGAAAATATATAAGTGAGTTTTCTCATTTGTAAGTAGTATTAAATTAACCATGCTACACCTTTGCTTTTGCTAGTAAAAATAATTTGTAGATTAGAATCTTATTTATTTGGAATTTTCTGGTGTTGTTGAATCAAGCTGAATTCCCTTCTTGTAGTTACATAATTGATGCAAACAAATCAGCAACCTAAATTCTTTTGTGTTTGAACTGTGTTGTTAGACTGACTTTTTGCCATAGTAATTCAGAATGTTCTAGATCATAATTTTATATTAACATCAAATGCTGTTATTCCTGAGTGTAGAAAAGAATTCTTGTTTCCAAATGACTTAAGAAGTATACAAAAAAAAAATACTGCAATCAAGTTTTACATTGATTTCATCTCCTTAGAGGTTATATACTACTTTTAAAAGTTATAAAACTTTGATTTTTATTTACCTTTGTTCCTACTTTTCTTTTCAACCAATGAGATCTTCATTGCCATTCTAATCAGTAGGGAAAATAATCTTAAGATTCCTCTTTGGAGAGTAGTATATTTTAATATGTATTTTTCTTAATACTTACTTCTAAAATTCAAGATAAATTAGGGCTAGCTGTACCAGTGTTTTAGATGTTCTTAATGTATTTTTCTTTGTTTAAATTTTAATTTCTAATAGGTATTATTCAGATAGTTCTTTAGCACAGGAGAAAGATTTTTATGCTGTCTTATTTTTTCCCTTGTTTAGAAATCGAAACGAGTTGGCTGAGACTCTTGCACTCCTGAAAGCACAAATTGATCCTGTACTATTGAAAAACTCTAGCCAACAAGACAACTCTTCCCGGGAAAGTCCCAGCTTAGAGGATGAGGAGACTAAAAAAGAGGAAGAAACACCTAAACAAGGTTTTTTTGTGTGTTTTGTTTTGCTTTGTTTTGTTTTGTAATCTCCTCCATCTTCTTCTACTCCTCTTCCCAACTATGTAATTCTGAATTTCTATCTCAATTTGAAAAATTGGGAGCCTTCCTATAAAAGGAGGTTGATTTTTCTTTTAAAGAAAAAAAGGAGGCAGAAAACCATCAAATATAGTGCTCTTTTACATAGAACAGTTTAAAAATCTTAATCAAAAATGTTCAAATTATCAAAACACTTTATTGTAACAAAGTGTACATAACATAAAATTGATCATTTTAACCATATTTAAGCATTCAGTTCTGTGGCATGAAGTACATCCACATTGTTGTGCTGCAACAATCATCACCATCTATCTCCACAACTTTTTTCGTCTTCCCCAACTGAAACTCTGTACCTATTAAAACACTAACTCCCTATTTTCCCCTCTCCTCAACCTCTGGTGTCTACTGTTCTACTTTCTGTCTCCATGAATTTGACTACTCTAGAAACCTCATGTCAGAGAATCATATAATATTTGTCCTTTTGTGATGGGCTTATTTCACTTAACATAATGTCTTCAAAATGTGTCAGAATTCTCTTCCTTTTTAATAATTTTAATTTCTTAATAATATTCCATTGTGTGTATATGCCACATTTTGTTTATCAGATCATCTCTCAGTGGACACTTGAGTTGACTCCACCTTTTAGACATTGTGAATCATGCTACTATTGAAGATGGGTGTACAAATTACAAATATCTCTTCGAGTCCCTGCTTTCTCTTCTTTTTAGGTATATATCCAGAAGTGGAATTGCTACATCATGTGGTAATTATGTGTTTAATTTTTTGAGGAACTGCCATACTGTTTTCCACAGCAGTTGCATCATTTTATATTCCTACCAGCAATGCCTAAGGACTCTAATTTCTTTCCATCCTCACCAATACTTACTTTCTTGTTTTTTAATAATAGCCATCCTAATGAGTGTGAAGTGGTATCTCGTTGTAGTTGTTAGTCCCTGATGACAAGTGATTTTGAGCATCTTTTCAAGTGTTTATTAGCCATTTGTATATCTTCTTTGGGAAAATGTTTATTCAAGTCCTTTGTCCATTTTTAGTTGGGTTGTTTGGTTTTTTGTTACACTTTGCAAACTGTTTAGTCTATGATGATTATAATTATTAAACTTGATTTCTGACTTGAGTTTTCTAGTTCACTTGGCAGATCAAATCCTAACCTTTCTAGGAAGACAGAACTAAGCCCTAAACTCTCCAGAAGGAAAGAAACCAACTGAATTTTGGGCTAACATTTCTTAGTTAATATCTGATAACCCTTTAATGACAGGAGAAGGAATTTGCTTTCCTTACCATGTTTTCTCCCTTTAGAAATGTTTTTAGTTTGCCTCTACTGTTTTGACTGGAACTTAAAAACAATGTGTTCTTACTTCATTTGATGCTTTCAGGGAACCATTTATAAAGCATCCCATATCTGCAAGCATTGCTTGAAAACAGGGAATTATGCCTTTCCATGTAGTATATAATAGTGTTCCTATGTATTAAGTATTGCTTTTAGCCAAAATCCTGATTATTGTCCTCCTTTTATCATTGTTTATATGATTTCAAATCTCTGTGGTGGTTTTATTTGTAAGCCAGATTTCTGATTTGAAAATTTCTATATGTTAAAATTAAATTAGTAGGCTACTTCAGAAAAGCATAATAATTGTAAAGTAGTCTGAACTCCCTCTTGAATTTTCAGACTTATAGTAGTATTCCCTAAGGATTAGTTCTGGGTTTAGACTTAATATTATTTATTAATTTGGTCATTCAGTTTGGTCATTCATTCATGTATTTGGTTATTCCCGTATACAATTAAAATCAAAAGCAGAGGAAATGTGAATTGGAAACAAAGGTTAGGATAATAGAAGTTTAATAGGCAATTATTTCTATTTGGAGACCTTAAATTTGACACAGATCTTAAAGGGAGACTTATGGTATAGTTTAAAGTAGAAAGAAAAACAAAGCGAACTTTTTTCAGTAAAGTAAAGCTCTTCCTAATATTTAATGCTAAAATTTCTTTGTGGGACCTCATAGTAGATGGGGGATTTCAATAATAACAACAGCTAACATTTATTGGGCACATCCTGTTTTCTTTGCAGTCTACCAAATGCTGCATATGGATTTTCATTTAACCCTCATAGCAACTCGTTGAGGTAACTACTATTATTATTTCAATGTTACAGATGAGGAAATTGGAACATTTATAAACTTGCCCCTAGGTCATTTACATAATAAAGTGTCAGAGCCTGAATTTGAACCCTAATCCTTCTAAAGCCTGTGCTCTTCAACTAGAGCGATATATAGTAGTACTTCCCATACTTTAATATGCTTGTTGTTCACCTGGGATCTTTTTAACGTACAGAATCCTATGGAATAGATATTGGCTGTTTGCTAACTGGCCAGTTTAATGAGGACCTGTGTGATGCTGATGCTGCTGGTCAGAGGACCATACTTTGAGTACCGAGGTTTATGTAGGCAATATTCTCCTAACTTCTGAAAAAAATACACCAAAGGCTTTCATAGAACTGTTTCTGAAAACATTTCTCAATGAATGCTGATGTTATGAGTCTCAACACAACTAAGAGAAAATGGTCTGTGGAGAAAAGCAGAGGAAGAGGAGCAGGATATTCAATTCTGTTTTTCTTGTTCTCTCTTAAATAGGGCTTTGCTTTTCTGCTTCTCTTGCTGTAACAACAAAATGTTTCTTATTCATTTGTTCATTCATTAAACAGATATTTAGTATATACCTTCTATGTGCTAAGCATGATTTTAGTCATGGAGTTCAGTAAGCAAAGCAGACTAAATTCTTTGCTTTTGTAAAGCTTACGCTATAGTGAATGAAATAGTAACATTTACCATGTGCCAATACTATTCTAAGTGTTTTACATATAGTAAGTCATATCATCTTCACAAAAATACCTGTTAGATAGTATTATATTATTACTTCCTTTTTTTCCAGATGAGGCAAGTGAGACAAAGAACGATTTAAGTAACCTTCTTAAGGGAACACGGCCTGATAGTTGCAGACGCAATATTCAAACCTAGGTTGTCTATCTCCCTGTGCACATTTGATGCTGCGCTTACATATAATTTCTGCCCCCAAAGCCCTATCTCTTACCCTGTCCTCTCAGATGTAGTTATTATAGTGTGTTCCATGTTAAGATCAAAGAAATATGATTCTGGTTTATCATTTTTATTACTCTGAGATATAAACAAACATTGTCCTTGGGCTAGGTTGGAGGGAGTGGTGTGAAATGGAAAGGGGAGTAGGTTGAAAGCTGGAAAACAGTCCTGGGAATGTCAAAACAGAGTGGTAAAGCAAAATGTGACAAAAGTTAAAAATTAAGTGTGGCTGGATGTTTGGAAATCAGACAGTAAGAAATAAAAATAAATAGGCACTAAAGAGAGAATAAACAGCCACTCTTATTCTTGTAGGTAAAATAGATTTTTCTTTAATCATTAATTAAATTGCTATGCATGTATCTAACCTCAGTAAGATAATTGTTTTGTTTATTTTTGTATAGGTGCCAAGGAGAAATGTATTACCTATAAAAATAGGCAAAAAATTAAAAAATGGCAGCAAGTGACCTAGAATATCCACCAACTACATAATTAGGTTGGCTTTGTTTCAAAGACAATTAGAACTGCCTTCTAAAAAAGTCTAAATTTCCTTGACTGGCATTCAGAATCTCACAATCTGACCTCTATCTCTCTTTAGAGTGTTAGCTCCTATTTCTTACATGAGTGTTGGTTCCAGATTATCTACATGCTTTTATTTTCTCTGTGTGTCTTGGGCATTCCTCTGTGTCTTTATGCTGTTTTCTCCCTCAAATGTTGTGCCCCCACCACCCATGAAAAGACTGGTTATACTTAAAGGGTCATCTGAAATCTACTTTCTTGATCCTTTTCTTGAGCTCTTCCGGAACTTTATTTATATCATTTTTATTCCATTTATATTAGGGCCAGGCATGAAGCTCTCAAATACTTGAATTGTTATGCTTTGACTATCGTAACTTTTCAAGTAAGTGTTAGGTATCATTTAAACCCTTTTATGGCTAATTAAGATCCAGTGTGTCAATTCGGGCAATATACTACCTAGAAGTTATTATGTTTATAGAATGCTATGAAATTTAGTGTATATATTTTCTCTATATATTAGATACTGTATTCTAATTTAGAAGGGACCAAAAAATTAAAAAGAAACTTTTTTGGGAATAAACAAAGTTGAGGGAAACTCAACTAACCTTTACTTTAGTTTTTTTTCTACTACTTGAGAAAAGACTGTCCTTTTATTAACGTTTGCAATCATATACTTCTGTCTACCCATAAGCAGACAAGGGAGTGTCATTTGAGAATTTCTTGTAGAGAGAATTTACAGTTCACAGACCTAATTTGGCACAAAAGCTTGTTTATTTTGATTTTTACAGTGCTGCTTTGTTTAAGAAAACCAAAGATAAAATTCACCACTTTGAAGTATACAGTTTAGTGGTTTTAGTACATTCACAGCGTTGTGCAACCATAAGCATTGTCTAATTCAGACCATTTCCATCATCCCACAAAGAAACTCTGTACCCATTTAGTAGTCACTCGCCATTTCTCCCTTACTCTAGCACCTAGAAACCGTTACTCTACTTTCTGTCTCTGTGGATTTGCCTCTTTTGGACATTTCATATAAATAGAATCATGTAATATGTGGTCTTGTATGTCTGGCTTTTTTGACTTAGCATAATGTTTTCAAGGTTCATCCGTGTTGTAGCATGGATCAGTCCTTCATTCCTTTTATGGATAAATAATATTCCTTTGTATGGATATACCACATTTTGTTTATCCATTCATCACATGCTGGACATTTTGGTTGTTTCTACTTTTTGGTTATATGAATAATGCTGCTGTGAACATTCATGTACTAATTTTTGTGGGAACATATGTTTTCATATGTGTCATTTTTTAAAAATTTGAAATTGCTGTGAACTTCTAAAATTGAAAATTAAAAGAGTTGGCAACTATGGATCATCATTTTCACATGTCAAAAATGGGCTATAATCTGAGTGTGGTGGCTCACACCTGCAATCCTAGCATTTTAGGAGGGTGAGGCAGGAAGATCACTTGAAGCGAGGAGTTTGAGACCACCTTGAGCAAGAGCGAGACTCCATCTCTACAAAAAAGAGAAAAATTAGCTGGGTGTGGTGGCACAGGTCTGAAGTCCAGCTACTTGGGAGGCTGAGGCAGGAGGATTCACTCTGGCCCAGGAGTTTGAAGTTGCAGTGAGCAATCATGGTGGCACTATACTGCAGCCCTGGAGACAGAGCAAAACCCTGTCTCAAAAAAAAAAGTGAGTTGGGGCATAGCTGAGTCATGGTTGCTCCTGCTTGGGTGGGATTTACACTCTATAGTTTACCATAGTCCTTTCTTGTGTCCCCCAATATTGAGATTAATTTTCGGTGATTAGCCTTGTACTTAATGTTTTGTTTACTTATAGTACATTTAACATGAAAATAAAACATTATATTCATATCTTTGTCCCTGCTGAAAAAAAGATAAAACAAGAATTCTTCATATGTCAAAAAAAATGGGAGAGATGAGTTAATTGTAGAAGTGAAGAGTATCAATATAGTCATGATAGGTAAAAAACTGGCAGATGATCCTCATTTGGCCACTATTAGCATGATATCTGATACAAAGCATGCAAAATAATATAACTTATGTCATGTATTAGTCTGTTTGGGCTGTCATAACAAAATACCACAAACGGGATGGCTTAAACAATAGAAATTTATTTTCTCATAATTCTGGACCTAGAAGTAGCAGATTTGATTTTTGATGAGGGCTTTCTTCCTGGCTTGCAAATAGCTGCCGTCATGCAGTGTCCTCACATGGCTGCTTCTCTGTGTGTGCAGAAAGCAGTCTGGTGTCTCTTTCTCTAACCTTATGAGAGCACCATTCCTATCATCTCAGGGCCCTGCCTTTATGACTTCATTAAACCATAATGACCTCCCCAAAGACCGTGTGTCCAAATACAGTCACGTTGGGGATTAGGGCTTCCATTTGTAAATTTGTAGGGGACCCAGTTCAGTCCGTAACATACAGTATTATGAAACTATCCATTGTAAGAACTATGACAGTTATTGGAAAAAATACCTGATGAAGAAATTGGAATGAGTTAGTGGGAAGACTGAAATTTCAAGGAGATTTGTTTTCAAGTGCTATGATGTGCAGCTATATATTCTTTATTTTTATTTTTTTACTTACTCCAGTCAACCTAGTTTTTCCTTTTTTTTTTAACATCTATATTCTTAAGAGAAAAATATTACATGTATATCAAAACCTTTTTTTATGTTGAGTTTGAGTGCAGCAAAAAAGTATTTGTATCAAATTGGAATGGGAATTTGCATATGTTTAAGTACAACTGGAAATACTCTTGCTCATAATGAATAGATAACTTATAACAAATGAGACAAGATGTTAAATCATTTTTATATTTTCTATTGTACCTGATGAAAGCACAGATTTTAATGACATTCATAATGATTTCTTTATTTGTGATATTTAATGAGAATTATAATATGACGAGATAATATGGATATGGTTCCTTAATGAGCTCAACTTTAGGAAATATTTTTTGTATATTTAGGGAAAAGGTCTTAAATATAAATGCAGACAGGTCAAACTTATAAAATGTAACCTATACATGTGATCCTCCTTTGGCCATTTTGAGGATAATATTCGATTAAAGCTTAAATTCAAGATGACAACATTTTGGAAAGAGATAACATTTGTAAAGATAAAAGAACTTGAGTCACTTCAGTGTGTCATTATCTAGGGACTTTTTTATATAAAAAAGTTAAAAGGAGAACACAGCATAGTTATGGAAAACTTGTGTAACTAGATAAGCTCTCAAAACTTGACCCATATTCAATGTTTCGCTTAGTGAATGAGTTACACAATACAGTATTTTCTTGTATGGTGTGATTTCATGATCTCCAGTGCCCATCAGGGGTCTTCTTAGGTTCAGTTAAATATTCAGATTCACAAGACTGCTATAGACCATGCTTGGTACCAGTCTACGGATACTGATCATAGCTTGCTAGCAGGAGCAACATTTTAGTATTTATGGGTGGTCCTTGCTACAGTTGATATGGCCATCCAAAAGCTGTTTTCTTCCAGGTAACATTCAGGAGCAAGTAGGTAGGATTCACATTGAGTGGGTGTAGGAATCACTTTGTCTTAAAAGCTTCCATGTTCCATAGAAGCCAGTATCTGTTATTTAACAGCTCTATAGGCGGCAGTTCTAGGGTCCTCACTGCATTTAGGAAAGCCCAATGTGTGACATCCTCATCCTGTATTTATATCTTGTTCTCATTCCAGATTAGGGGATTTTAAATTTTTTTCAAATTGTTTCTTTTTTTAATTGACAAATATTATATATATTGATGGTGTACAATATGAAGTTTTGAAATATATATACATTGTGTAATATCTAAATCAAGCTGATTAACATATGTATTGACTCACTTTTTTTTGTGGTGAGAACACTTTAAATCTACTCTCAGCAGTTATCAGGTATACAGTACATTGTTATTAACTCTAGTCACCATGCTGTACTGTAGATCTCTTGAACTTATTCCTTCTGTCTAACTGAAATTTTGTATCCTTTCACCAGCAACTCTCTGGTCTCCCTATATCCTCGTCCCCTGGTAGAACCACCATTCTACTCTCTGCTTCTATGAGTTCAATAGATTCCACATATAAATGAGATCATGGGCTATTTCTTTCTGTGCATATTGAAATTACATAAAAAATACAGTTTTATACCCTACTTTTTCACATAACATTCTACCCTAAGAATTTTCACATGTTTTTAAAAATTCTTTAAGGAAGTTTCCGGTGTAAATGTTTATTTTTTTTCATAACATGGTGAATATAGTTAATAATGATGTACATCTCACAATTGTTAAGAGAGTAAATTTCAAATGCTTTCACCACAAAAGAATAAGTATTTGAGGTGATAGATATGTTAAGTAGCTTGATTTAATTATTCCACATTGAATTCATAAATCATTACATTATGTTATACCTTGTAAATATATACAATCATAAATTGTCAAAAAAAAACCAAACAAGAAAAGACTATCCTTTCTCCACTGAAAGTCATGTGACTATATTTGTGTGGGTCATTCTCTGAGCTCTTTTTTTCCATTGATCTGTGCCTGTTCTTTTACCCATATCATGCTATATTGATTCCTGTAGCTTTACAATAAATTTTAAAATCAGGTAAAAAAAAATTAAAAAAGTTTCCAGGTGTAAAGCAAACACTCAATAAACATTTATTGAACAATTATTGAGTAGTTGTACCTAGTTGATACTAACACTACAGGTGTATTAGCATAATTCTTTTCACCGTATTTAGAAGCTTTGACCATTATCACTAAATAAAAACTTCACTGATTGGTTTGATTAAAAATATCATTGCTTTTTGAGTTTTAATTTCTTTGATTACTATCAGAGTTTGAATATTTCAGCCTCTCTGAATTGTTAGTTGCATCCATAGCTAATTTTGTTTTGGGATCTTTAGTTTTGTCTTATATTTTAAATGGTCTTTTAAGGATTTATTGATCTTTTTTCAATGTAGTTTACCTTAGTATCTGTTCAGTGTGTCATGTTCTTCCCCAAATCTCACTTTGTAAGTTGGTGAGATATATTTCAAAGAATTTAAGTTAAATATTGTTTTGCAATCTATATGGTAATACTTTCTGTTACTAAAAACTACATAATAAAAGATATTGATGTTATTTGTCAGTATTTAGGCTAGAATTTGTTGCCATTTCAGTTTATTCAGTTTAATCATCAGATGTTTGAATGTCTTACTGCCAGAGAATAATCCATGATTCTGCCCCAGAAAAGTAGTTCATTAGATTAGTAGGACAGATAGATTTGTAAATAAATAATTGTAATTGTGGGCAATAAATGCTGTTATAAAAGTCTGTAGAAAACAGTGTGCAAATACAAGAGAAGGAGCAGTTAATTCTTTATAGGTAAAGAATCAGATAAAACTATAAAATAGAGTAACATTTTAACTGGGCTTGAAGGATGTGAGATCTTTCCAATAATAATATAATATCACCAAAAATTTAGTGCTTTGCCATGTGCCACTCTTCTAAAGGCCTTATATGTAGTATTATATGTAATCATTATCAACCCAGAAGATATAGATAGGTTAATCGTTTCACAAATTGGGAAAGTTGGAAAGTTAGAGTAAAAGGTAAAGAAGAATAGAAATTGCTTTCTAGGTAAAGTTAACAGAGTAAAACAAAAAAGTGATGGCAGCTTTAGGAAACCCCATATTTTCTGATGTGACTGAAAGTTTATGGTAAGAAGGGCCAAATAATTAATAACAGCTCCCAAGTCCTTTATAAAAGTGCGTCACATCCTCGCCTTTCAAAAAATCCTCACAGCCCCTCCTTGAGGTGGAGCTATTTGTATTTTGGATTTAGAGAGTTTAGAGTCTGAAGAGACTTAGAAAGTTTCAGGTAATTTTCCCATGATTGCACAGAGTTGGCCAGTATGGAGGTAACATGTGAGGGCATTAAGGTTTGTCTGACTTTTGAGCATCTTAATTTTTAATGAAATAGTTCAAATAAAAAATAGTGTAAAACACTTGTATATGCAACTTTTTTTGTTGTTTGTTTGTTTGTTTGAGACAGGGTCTTACTCTGTCACCCAGGCTGGAGTGCAGTAGCACAATCATAGCTCACTGCAACCTCAAACTCCTGGGCTCAAACAATCTTCCTGATTCAGTCTCGCAAGTTGCTGGGACTGCAGGCGTGTGCCACTACACCTGGCTAATTTTTAAAATAAACTTGTGTTCAGTAAATACTTAGCATTAAGTGGAAGTTATTTTTAAAGATAGTCATCTGTATCTTAACTGTTAATAAGTTTGTTCATTTAATTAGATTGCCTAATATTCTAACCAATCTCAAAATAAATGAGAATTTATTAAACCTGTTTATCAATGGGAAAAGGACTACATGCAAATTCAGTAATCACTGTTATCTCTTTAAATATTTAGCAGCATACCTTATAGCACTAACAATGTAAAGAAGAAGAAGAATACTGATTAGAGTTACTTTAATCTCAGACTCTGAATGGTTCTAAATATTAAATTTTCATTTTAAAAAACATGCCCCACTTCATCTCCTCACTTCAATCCATCCCATTCATGTGAAATATGTCAAATCTCTGGTTTATAGATTTGACAAGAATCTGTTCAACATTTTAGATAAAGAAATTCATATTCTGGTAAAACTGCTTAGAATTAAGGTTTTTCAGTAGGAAGGATAAGGTTGAAGAGATGAAAAGTGTAGGTAAAATTAGTAGTTAATGAATTCTGAAAAGAGAATCTGAGTACAAATCTAATCTCTGAAATCCCGTTTAGAGATTATGCTATTTCCTGAATATGGCTTTTGTTATGTTTAAATCTGCACTAATATTAGGTGCTCCATAAAAGTTGCACATATATAGCCAATATTATAAAAAGAGGAATGGACACATAAATCTAAATAGTTTCTGACCGGGCATGGTGGCTCACGCCTGTAATCCTAGCACTCTGGGAGGCCGAGGAGGGAGGATTGCTCAAGGTCAGGAGTTCGAAACCAGCCTGAGCAAGAGCAAGACCCCGTCTCTACTATAAATAGAAAGAAATTAATTGGCCAACTAAATATATATACACATAGAAAAAATTAGCCAGGCATGGTGGCGCATGCCTGTAGTCCCAGCTACTCAGGAGCTGAGGCAGAAGGATCGCTTCAGCCCAGGAGTTTGAGGTTGCTGTGAGCTAGGCTGACGCCAGGGCACTCTAGTCGGGGCAACAAAGTGAGACTCTGTTTCACAAAAAAAAAAAAAAAAAAATCTAAATAGTTTCTTTGTATAATATTAACTTATAGAATGTTCAGTAAAGACATTTGACAAAGTACATTGTAATGTAAGCACATTGAGGAATGTTATATAATTATTAAATTTAATTTTTATCAAAGGCATTTAACATCATAAGAAAGTGCTAATGTTTCAGTGAAAAAAATTGAGGCAACATGATCCTAGCTTGGTGAAAAATACATAAGACCAGAAGGAAGTAGCCTAAAATGTTACTAGTGATTGCCTCTGGATGATAAGATTGTGGGCTTTTTTTCTTTCTCTGTTTTTTGTTTTCCCACTGCCATGCTCATGTAACCTCAGTGAAATGAAGTGTTCAGTGACTTGCAAAGCAGAACAGTTGTCAATTTATAAAACAAATGTGGTCTTTTGGAAATGTTTTATGTAGTATTTTAAATTTCATGTTTTTGAGCTATCTCTTGAACTTGAATAAATTGAGCTGTATAAATATTTGCATTCCATTGAGAACACTGAAGCTAAATGTAAAAAGGAGAAACACGAGTCTTGCTAAATAACAGTTTTTTAAAATCTAGAAGTTAATGCTTCAAAGTTTTATAACTTTCTTTATTGTTAGATTTTATTTATTATCAAATGCCAATGACAAAAGCCACCTCTTTTTAGATAGAAACTTCAGATGGAAATATATTATGAAATTTTATATTTTGTAGCCTTGAAAGCTTCTATTCATGTAATTAAAGTTTTTCTGATTTTTAGAGGAACAGAAGGAAAATGAAAAGATGAAAGGTGAAGAGCAACCAGTAGATTCAGAAAACCATTCTACCGCCAACGTTCTAGAAGAGACTACTGTGAAAACAGAAAAAGAAGATGAAAAGGAACTTGTGAAACTGCCAGTCATAGTGAAGCTAGACAAACTTTTGCCAGAAAGTGAGGAAAAAAAGATTATCAAAGAAGAAAGTGATTCCTTCAAAGAGAATGTGAAACCCATTAAAGTTGAAGTGAAGGAATGCAGAACAGATCTTAAAGATATCAAGGGTGGCATGGAGAAGCTAGTGGCACAGGAGCCTGAGAGGCTAGAATTTGGTGGCAATGTTAAATCTTCCCAAGAAATTACTGAGAAATCTACTGAAGAAACTGAGAAACTTAAAAATGACCAGCAGGCCAAGATACCACTAAAAAAACGAGAAATTAAACTGAGTGATGATTTTGACAGTCCAGTCAAAGGACCTTTGTGTAAATCAGTTACTCCAACAAAAGAGTTTTTGAAAGATGAAATAAAACAGGAGGAAGAGACTTGTATAAGGATCTCTACAATCACTGCTTTGGGTCATGAAGGAAAACAACTGGTAAATGGAGAAGTTAGTGATGAAAAAGTAACTCCAAATTTTAAGACAGAACAAATAGAGACAAAGTTTTATGATACAAAGGAAAATAGCTATATCCCCTCTAAAGACAGAAATGTCATCATGGAGGGAAATGGAGAAGAGTCCTTAAATTCTGTTATAATGAGTGTGAAAATAGGTGAGCTTGAGAAAGAAACTGTCCCTTTAGGGAAAGATGTAGATAGTTCAATATCAATCTTAGAGACTCAGAGTCAAAAAGGGCAGGGAGAGGAACCTGGTCCTCCAGAAATGGAAACCTCTCTTGAGTCTTCTGAAATGGCAAAGGATCTCTCTTTAAAAACTGCTTTGTCTACCACTGAGTCCTATACCATGAAAGTTGAAGAGAAGTCTCCCAAAAGTAAGAAGGATAAGCGCCCACCAATCCTAGAATGTCTTGAAAAGTTAGAGAAGTCCAAAAAGACATTTCTTGATAAGGACACACAAAGATTAAGTCCAATACCAGAAGAAGTTCCAAAGAGTACTTTAGAATCAGAAAAACCTGGCTCTCCTGAGGTAGCTGAAACTTCTCCACCGTCTAATATGACTGGCCACTGTGAGAAAGTAGCCTCAGAAAAAGAAGTGGTAGAACTGGTAGGTTCTGTTGAAGGTCAGCCTGTGAAAAAAGTCAACCCAGAAATTCTACAAGAGGATTGTGAGCCCATGAAGATAGAAATGGATAATCTGGACAATGCCAAGACCTCTGGTATAGAGGATCCTTCTGAGACAAAGGGTTCTATGCAAAAAAGCAAATTTAAATATAAGTTGATTCCTGAAGAAGAAACCACTGCCTCAGAAAATACAGAGATAACTTCTGAAAGGCAGAAAGAGGGCATCAAATTAACAATTAGGATATCAAGTCGGAAAAAGAAGCCAGAATCTCCCCCCAAAATTCTAGAACCAGAAAGCAAACAAGAGAAGACAGAAAAGGAAGAAGAGAAAACAAATGTGGGTCGTACTTTAAGGAGGTCTCCAAGAATATCTAGACCCACAGCAAAAGTGGCTGAGTTCAGAGATCAGAAAGCTGATAAAAAAAAGGGGGAAGGAGAAGATGAAGTGGAAGAAGAGTCAACATCTTTGCAAAAAACTGACAAAAAAGAAATTTTGAAAAAATCGGAGAAGGATACAAATTCTAAAGTAAGCAAGGTAAAACTTCTACTCTGAGTTTTAATTTTTAATTAAAAATTTTTGTCTCTAAGTATTTATACCTTTTTGCTTTTGGCTAAAACTTAGTCATCCAATACAACTGGAAAAAAAAATGTATCTTTGTCTCTAAATCTGGGACACCTTTTCTCAGGAGTTATTTCCATATATTAAATTTCACAGTCTTACCTTAACTTTTTTTTTTTATTACAAGCAGTATAGGAATATATTCTCTTTGTAAACTACTCAAGTAATACCCAACCTGTGGAATTATAAAATGAAAATTCTTCATAACTACTATTAACAGTTTGGGGTACATTGTTCCAATCTTTTTTCCATGCATTCATGTGTATATTTATAAACATTTACCTACTCATTTAAAAAATAAATTGGATCATTGAATCAAACATGTTCCTTTTTTCTGAGTTTTTCACTTAACAACGTGTCTCTGAACTCTTTCTATGTCAGTAGATATAGTTTACCTTTTGTTTATTAACAGCCACACCGTATTCCGTAGTGTGGATGTACCTCAGTTTATTTAACCACTCCCTTATTGATTGACATTTAGGTTGTTTCCAATTTTTCACTATTACAGGCAATGCTGCATTGAAGATCCTTTCGGACATGAGTGAGTATTTCTTTAGAATAGACTCCTAGAATTGGAATTGCTGGGTCAAGGGGCATGTGTATTTTAAGTTTTAATAGCTATTGCCACATTGCCCTCCAAAAAGGCCTCATTAATATACTATCATTACTTACTGGTGTATGAGAGCACCTATTTCCCCCGTTTTAATCATTAGTCTTAAAAGCCAGAATCCTCTTTTCTGTGGGCTTCTTATTTTAAGCAAATCTTTTATAAGTCTTTTGGCTAGACTACGGGAGTTTGTTATAATTAAAAGTGCCACTTACGTTTTTAATTTATTTTCAGTGATTAGATTATTATTCATTGTAAGTGATCTTGTGTTCCCTGAAATACTGAATTTTTATTTCTTTTAAAAAAAGCTTCCTCTTTTATTGGAAATACTTTGTTCTTTGCTGGAGATCTATAGTGTAGAAATGAACTAAAATATGAGTTAAAAGAGTACAAAACTAGGCAATAAAAAACTGTTAATTGCATTGTAAACTTATTCTCTGAATAATATTTTTTTTGTTAGGATTTTTACAAGCAATTCTAACCTAGTTAAGATTTTTAAATTCATCTCTAATACAAGGTTTAAAATGTTATATAGCAATAGGTGAGAATATAGTCATTCTGTTATAGAGTATTTAAAATATACATGGCCTCTGACCCAGAATCCTCTTCAAGGAATTTATCCTAACTACAGAGATGTACGTAAAAATTTATACTTATAAGGATAACAGTACATTGTTAATGAAAGTGAAAAAATGGGAAACAACTACCTAAATGTCTAGTATGGGATTAGATAAATACAGCTATGTGATGGCATTTATAGTGATAATAGAAGAATATTTTTTGACAAGGAAAAATATAAGATAGAATGTTCATTATGATTCCATTTTTTAGAAAGGCAAAAATATAGAAAAAATAATAGAAATATATACCAAAATTTCGTAGTATGTACATCTGGTGATGAGGGTACAATAATTTTCATTTTTCTTTGTATATTGACAATATTCTACAATGGACGTATAATCAGATTTTTTTAAAAGACATTGTTATTATATCATAATATCTCAATTTTTTATTTTATGCAAGGTAAAAGCCAAAGGCAAAGTTCGATGGACTGGTTCTCGAACACGTGGCAGGTGGAAATACTCCAGCAATGATGAAAGTGAAGGGTCTGACAGTGAAAAATCATCCGCAGCTTCAGAAGAGGAAGAGGAAAAGGAAAGTGAAGAAGCCATCTTAGCAGATGATGATGAACCATGCAAAAAATGTGGCCTTCCAAACCATCCTGAACTAGTATGTACTTGATTAAATGAACGATATTCATATTATGGGTGTGCTGTGGTTTTCCAGAGCAGCCTAACTCTTCTGGGTTTGATCATGTTTTAATTATTTTTCTTCCCCCCGTCCCTCCTAGTGATTTGAATTTTTAATGATAGAGAGCTTGTGTGCTACAAAATAACCTTTATTTCTAGTTCTCAAATACCCCGATCCTAGGGAGGCCATGATCAAAATCCTGCTTTCATTCTACCTGGCTTAAATATTGATATTTTCTCTACTTAATAAGGATGTACCCTGATCTCGTCTCAAAAATGGATGAACTTATTCAAGTACTTCTATTCTGTTCCTTTTCTTTAATTTTTTTCTTCTTTTCTTTTAAATTACTTTATAATAGTATTTCTGCTGGATGCAGTAGTCCTAGTGCCTCAGAAGGCTGAGCAGGATCCCTTGTGTTTAGGAGTTCAAGACTAGGCTAGGCAACATAGTGAGACTATGTATCAATAGATAAATAAATTACTAAATAAGTAAATTACTTACTTTATAATGGTATTTCTGAAGTGCCAGCTTTAAGTAAATTAGGCCTGAAGGCCTTATTGCCTTCCTGTAAAAACATATAAATCAAATAGTAACCTAGCAGGTCTTCAAAATTTTTTAAATGAGCAGTATTAAAAAAATTTTAAGGCCGGGTGCTGTGGCTCACACCTGTAATCCTAGCACTCTGGGAGGCCAAGGCGGGAGGATCGCTCAAGGTCAGGAGTTCGAAACCAGCCTGAGCAAGAGGGAGACTCCGTGTCTACTAAAAATAGAAAGGAATTAATTGGCCAACTAAAAAAAATATATAGAAAAATTAGCTGGGCACGGTGGCACATGCCTGTAGTCCTAGCTACTCGGGAGGCTGAGGCAGAAGGGTTGCTTGAGTCCGGGAGTTTGAGGTTGCTGTGACCTAGGCTGACACCACGGCACTCTAGCTGGGGCAACAGAGTGAGACTTTGTCTCAAAAAAAAAAAAATTTTTAAGAGAATAAATTATAGGCCAGATATATTCAGAAGAATAGTACCAGGTGTATATGGAGCTTCCTTATCCAGGAATTAGGTTCTTCAAAGATGGCCTAAATCTGGAGAACCAGTTCTTAATCTGTGTATGTCATTTGCAGTTCATAAGCGGCTATGTTGAGGAAACAATCTTGTTATACCTAATTCTATGCAATTATGTAGTTCTTTTGAATAGATTTTACTTTAAAGGCAAGCTCTAGCTATTAAGTAGAAAGAAATGTAAAGAAGATGGTTCCAGGCTGGGCGCGGTGGCTAACGCCTGTAATCCTAGCACTCTGGGAGGCCGAGGCGGGCGGATTGCTCAAGGTCAGGAGTTCGAAACCAGCCTGAGCAAGAGCGAGACCCCGTCTCTACTAAAAATAGAAAGAAATTAATCGGCCAACTAAACATATATATAGAAAAAGTTAGCCGGGCATGGTGGCACATGCCTCTAGTCCCAGCTACTCGGGAGGCTGAGGCAGAAGGATCGCTTCAGCCCAGGAGTCCGAGGTTGCTGTGAGCTAGGCTGACGCCACGGCACTCTAGCCCAGGCAACAGAGTGAGACTCTGTCTCAAAAAAAAAAAAAAAAAATCCAAAATTGTCATGTTGACAATATGTAACAAATTCCAGTGAAGATCGTGGCATCACAAACTTGGGACTCAGAGTCAACTGACTCTAAAGCTGGGCTTCCTTGCTATTCCAGTAATTGTGAGTGTCTACACGGACAGAGCTTACGTGTAAAAGAACGATATAATAATACTCTAGCGAAACATTCAAATAGTGCGTCTTTGACCATGCAGGAGGCATAAGCTGTCAGGTTCCAAATGGAAAGGAAGCGATTTCACTTGGTGTAGAGAATATTTTAAATGTTTAACAGTTTCTAATACTGAACTATATGCTATGCAGAAAGCTTTGAACACCTTTGAATGTAGAGCCAATTGATTGTTCAAGACTACTGGGAAGGTAAAAAGCATTCTCTTGAAATTATACCAAAATTGAAGCTATATTTTTTATTGAAAATTTTTTTCCTTTGGAACCTGACTTACAAACTACCGTGGCTGCTAGCCGGATCTGGTAAAGTGCACAATTGGGCTTTGTGGGCTAAAAAGTCCTCTGTCACTTTTTCATCTTTGACTTTGGCTAATGCTGTTCCCGTGGCCCCCAAACCATTAACTCCTCTGAGCTCAGGATCATTGCAGCTATAAATCCACACTATTTCTAAAGTGCAGCTGTGTGTTGTGAAAAATGATTTTCCCATTGTCTTTAAGAGAACAAATGCCACAGGAATTTTTTTCCTAGAAGTCGACAACAGAAGAAAAGCATTAACCCCACAGTTGATATAAAGTCTGTCATGCATAGAATGGTCTCTCTCATCTGTGTGTGCATTAACTGAGCATAATTTTCAAGTGTAAAACTACCAAGAGGAGCATAATTTTAAAAATGGCAAGATTATAATTATGTGCAGCATAAAGGATAAATTTGTGGTTTATAAATCATGCATATTAATATTCAACAGGTAAAACTTGAAATAACTACATTGTTAAAAATAATTGAATTTGGGTTTCAGAAGAAGTTTTTAGCAGTTAAAGATTATTTTTGTGGGGAGGGCTTTTGGCCGTATTGGGTTTAAATTTGCATTTAGGTGGGCTTATTTTCATCGCTCTTTGAGGCAGTGGCATATGTTTTAAATTAGTTTAGACTTGTTTTCCTCGTTCCTACTACCTGCCCCTCCCCCACCTAATCTATCAGAAAATCTTGGTTATTTAGCTTTTTGTAAATCTCTGAGTCTCTCCTTCCCACTATTTCT
>CAUYRT010092114.1:0-34616 GCA_963574885.1 Lepilemur ruficaudatus | reverse complement strand
AGACCAGTCTGAGCAAAAGCGAGACCCCGTCTCTACTTAAAATAGAAAGAAATTAATTGGCCAACTAAAAATATATAGAAAAAATTAGCCGGGCATGGTGGCACATGCCTATAGTCCCAGCTACTTGGGAGGCTGAGGCAGAAGGATCGCTTGAGCCCAGGAGTTTGAGGTTGCTATGAGCTAAGCTGACGCCAAGGCACTCTAGCCCAGGCAACAGAGTGAGACTCTGTCTCAAAAAAAAAAAAAATATCTATATGGAAAGGCGAAGGAACTAGAATAGTTTAAATAATTTTGATAAAGAACAACAAAGTCAAAGGAAACATTTTGCCCAATTTCAAGACTACATGGCTACAATAATCAACACCTTGTAGGATTTGGTGGAGGAACAGACTCACAGATCAATGGAACAGAATAGAGAACCCAGAAACAGACCCACACAAATATGCCCAAGTGATTTTTGACAAAGGTGCAAAAGCAACTCCGTGGAGAAAAGTCAGCCTTTTCAACAAACAACGCTGGAGCAAGTGGCTATCCATAGGAAAAAAACATACCTCAACCTAACCCTCACATCTTATACCAAAATTAACTCAAATGGATCATGGGCTTAAATGTAAAACATTGAACTGTAACACTTTTAGGAAAAAAATGGGAGAAAATCTTCAGGAGCTAAGATTAGGCAAAGAGTTCTTAGGCTTAAAACCAAAACCCATAATCCATAAAAGGAGAAAAATAATAAATTGGACTTTATCAAAATTAAAACTTTTGCTTTGTGAGAGATCCTGTTAAGAGGATGAAAACACAAGCTACAAACTGGGAGAAAATATTTACAAACCACGTATCCAACAAAAGCCTTGTGTGTAGGTAATAAAGAACTCTCAAAACTCAACATTTTAAAAAATACAAACAATCCAATTAGAAAATGGGCAAAAGATATGCAGAGACATTTCACAAAAGAGGATATACAGATGGCAAATAAACTCACGAAAAGATGTTCACCATCATTAGCGATTAGGGAAATGCAATTTAAAGCCGTAATGAGATATCATTACACACCTATTAAAATGGCTGAGATAAAAAATAGTGACAACACCAAATGCTGGTGAGGATGCAGAGAAACTGGATCACTCATGCATTGCTAGTGGGAATGTAAAATAGTACAGCCAGTCTGGAAAGCAGTTTAGCAGTTTTTTTAAACATCAAATACCACACAATTGAACTCTGGACATTTATCCTAGAGAAATAAAAGGGAAAAAAACCTATGCACAAATGTTTAGAGCAGCTTTATTTATAATAGCCCAAAACTGGAAACAACCCAGATGTCCTTCAACAGGTTAATGATTAAACAAACTGCAACAAATCCACACCATGGGATATTACTCATATATGTAAATATGAGTATGTGCATTGCTACATGCAATAGCCTCAAGAGGATTATGCTGAGTAAGAAAAAGAAGCACCAAGAGTTATATACTATATGGTATGATTTATTATAATTGTGTCAAAATTATGCAAATGAAGAACAGTTTAGTGCATGCCAGGGGATAGAAGAGGGAAGGGTGGGAGGGAACTAGGTCTGGCTATAAAGGGCAATATGAGGGATCCTTTTGGTGATAGAAATGTCCTGTATCTTGCCTATATCACGTCAATATTCCCATTGTGCTTCTGTACTATCTGTACAACATCACAAGATGTTGCTGTTAGGGGAAACTGAGGAAAGGGTTCATAGGATCTCTGCATTATTTCTTACAACTGCATGTGATCTACAATTATCTCAAAATAAAAAGTTTCGTTAAAAAATCAGAACTATGGCTGCTACATAATAAGTGGCATATATGAGTGTTTGTTAAGTAAAATTGATTGTTAGGTTAAAAAAATAAAATAGGAGGAGGTACTGGCAGGAGGTGGGAGTGGAAAGTCTTTGAACAGTTGTTGTATTTCTACTCAACAGGAAGTCAGAGAGATTAATTAGAATTGAGTCTCCCTCCATTTTCAGGTGTCAATCATAGAAATAGATCAAAATATCAAAATGCACACTCATACATATACCCAAATTCCCATATGTCCCAAGAGCAAAGCAGAGTGTCACAAAAAACTGAAAAGGAAAAAAAATGCAGAGGGAAAGGAAGGATGAAAACGTACTCTTTAAGGAAGTGGTAGTCGTCGTCAGGGCAGCAGCATTGACTGTTTACTGAACACCTACAATAGCCATCTGTGACGCGCTTTCCGCGCATCATCTCATTGCACCACTTTCAGGTAAATTTCACCAATATCCCAGCTTTGCAGATGAAGAAGCCGAGGCTTGCAGAAGTTAAAGCCACCCAGCTGAAAAACATCCATGCCAGAGAACAAACCCTGATGGGAGAGCTGGTGGTCTCCCCCGCAGCACTGCCCAGCTACTCCTCCAGAATAGAAAATACCTTGGCGTTGGCCACGCGGTGCCCTGACCCGTGAAAACTGGGGAAAGGAGAGGAACTCAGAAAAGCCAGGCCTGGAGCCAGGAATACCCACCTTCCTTTAGGGATTTAAACAGACAAACAGTTAAACATCCCCGGGAGGATGGAAAAACTCAGGCCCAATTCAACCTTGGTTTCCACTGTTTTTCTTAAAAGGTTTCCAAAATCCATTTGAAGTCTGCTGCTATTTATATAAGGATGGGATTACAATGAGAACATCCTTAAAGTGTTAATTTGCTAGGCTTTGTCATGACTGTTAGTGATGGTAATTATTTAAATGATACTGGTTAATTTGTTTTATTGTTTCACATAATTTGATTTATTTGCTATTTATGGGTTCACTTACATAATGAATAGGGTTAGATTAATAGATTTTCGTATGTAAATTCATTTCCACTAATGTTTATGAGGTACATTTGTAGATGTGGTTTAAACAAATACACAACCAGGAATCAAGATTACAGTATATTTTCAGAGTAATAAAGTGAGGATTCAAATATGTTGCAGAAATAAATAAGATATGCAGATCCACGAAGAAAACTGCCTACTAGACATGGAAGGCATAGTCAAATTCTGTCAAACAGTAAATACATCTCATTTTCTTCCAGATCCACCCAAAATGAAAACTGTGAAATAAGAATCCCAGGGTCTCAAATACTTATGTGTGATGTCTCACTGAGAGAAGATTCCACGCTGTGCTGCTTGGAGCTGCTGTTTGGGGCATGCTGGCAGTCACAGTGTGTCTGAGACAGGCGCTTTGGGATGGCTTCTCTGTTGCCTCCACCATCTCATGTCCCTCGACATCTAGCTGCTGCTCCTACTGAATACCACGCACCAGGGGAGTGAAGGCAGCAGAGGAGATGCTGGAGTTTCCTTGAAAAATCCTCTGTGTGCACCAGGCAAGCTCCTGGAGCTGACCAGGGGTGAGTAGATGCCTAGAAACAAGGTGCTCCTTGACTCGGATGGATGAAGCCTTCCCAAGCACAGGGTCTCACCGAGCACACCAGAGTCAGTTAAGTGCGGCCTTGGTGCCCCGGGACAACTGATCCATATCATGTAAAGGAGCAGAAGTATCTTTTTACTGACCAAAGAAACAGGCCAACATAGTGACAAGGTGGCTTGCTGGCCTAAACTAGCCAGTTGAGTTCTTGATAAGTTCAGGTATACAAACCAGTTAGCTTTGTATAAAGGAACCGTGTTGGTTATAGGAGCAGGTTGAAGAGCAGGAAGATTAAACAGACTGCCTAATTTTTCCAGATAGTAATGAGTATCACGGGTTGAATTATGTCCCCCAAAATTCAAATGTTGAAGTTTTAACTCCCAGGACCACAGAATGTGACTGTATGTGGAATTAAAGTCTTTAAAGAGGTCATTGAGTTAAAAATGAGGTCATATAGCTGGACCCTAATCCAACAGGACCGTGTCCTTGTAAGAAGAGGAGTGAGGACACAGGCGCTCACAGAGGGAAGCGCCTGTGAGGACGCAGGGGGAAGGCGGCTCTCCGCAAGCCGAGGAGAGAGGCCTCAGGAGAAACCAACCCTGCCAGCACCTGGATCTTGGGTTTCAGAACTGTGAGGAAATAAAGTGCTGGTGTTTGGATCACTCAGTCTGAGGCACTTTGCTATGGTAGCCCCAGAAAGCTAATACACTGACCAAGCTGCAGTCTGCATCACGGTCCTGCCATGGATGTGGGGACTCGCAGCCCCCTCGTCACACCGACACACTAATGGGGTGTTGCTGCAATTTCAGCACCAGAGGCTTGACTTTTTTTTAAGTTTTAAACTAGAGGAGATCCTTGGTTATCCCTATTACAATGTCACGCATTTCTGTCATGCTGTTTCCTTGAATGGAGAGAGTCACCGCCAACAGCAAATCGTGCATGGCACAAAGCGTACTGTTCTATTCCTCAGCTGTCACCCATGTGCATTAATAGCTCTGGCAAATCCAAACTATTGATGTGCTTATGACCTGTAATTTGTAGAGCTAATTCTGTTTCCTTTTACATTCCTTTCATCAATAAATGTTTAATAAGAAAATGGCAAGGATGGATAAGGAAACTCCCCATACATGAGGAATTGGGGGTGGTGATCATCAAAATCTGGGTTTGCCCTTAAAGATGTATGTGAGCATTACTCATTCATGAAAAACTATTTAGAACTTGATAATGTTAATCCTGCAAATCAATTACTGCTGGGGATGTAGCGGGAGGAAAAAGAGTGGCCGTGTGGATTCTAGCCTCATCTTATGGATCTATGATCTTAGGTTCGGTGTTTTATGGCTGTTAGAAGCACAGGCTGTGTCGGCAACAGACCTCTACCACGGGCTGGTCCTGGGCTCTGTGAACCGCTCCGCCGTACTCAGTCTGTTACTTCATCAGCAAAATGGGAATAAAAATAACACTTGAGGATGTTCACTTCCAGTCTTGATGAAGTGGTAAGAACTAGACTTTAAGGCAAGAGGGTATCTCATCTCAACTAAGAAATGAGACAAAACATATGAAACAGAAGATCTCAAACATGGGCCAACAGGAAGCACAGGATGGTGATCCCGGAGCAAAGAGGGCCCCATGACTGTCCCAGCAGACTACCTGGGCACAGTTCAAGGAAGCACAGTCCAGGAGGAGCCAACAGTTTCCCTGGGTTGAGAGTTGGGTCCTCAGGAAGGCCAAAAAGGCAGAGTCCGTCCACAGGGCAGGGTGCTGGAAGGAGAGGGCTGCACAGACGGCACTCTGGACATCTGCAGAGGATCCTCCTCGAAACTTTAGCTACGTACCGACCCGTCCATGGCTGTGGGGAAACTAGCAGAGGTCAGGAAAGAACCACCCCAAAGACGTAGGCAGAACAATCCCTGGAGCTGACACACTTCCTGGAATAATCAAGTTCTCACCCGCCAGAAAGGAAAAACTTCGTAATACACACAGCACTGAAGAGTGTGCTGGAAGGGTGCTACGTCAGTGGTGGGAAAGAGCTAGCCCTACACTCGAGGCTACGCTGGTCCTGCCTACAAAGTCTGCAAGCAAGCTTCAAAAGGGTCAAACCGTTTCCAAATATCTTAATTACATCCCAGAACAAAGCTCAAGAATGTTTAAAATAACAGAAGTGTATCCAGCATCCAGCAAGGTAGAATCAAAATGTCAGGGACTCAATCAAAAATTACCAGGCATGTAAGGGAAGCAGAAACTATATGACCCATAATAAGGAGAAAAACCCATTAAGTCTGGTCCAGAAATGATACGGAGGATAAAATTAGTAGACAATATTCTTATTAAAGCAGTTGTTGACACTGTATCCTGCGTAGTATGCTCAGAAAGGCAGAGGAAAACACAAGCATGCCACAGGAAACATGGCAAGAGAAACGACATTAAAAAGTCCCAAATCAAACTTCTAGAAATGAAAAGATGTCTGAAAAAAATATATAAGATGAGATTAAAATAATGCCTCATAAAGTTGTTACAAGGATTAAAGTAACAAATTCAAAGCGCTTAGCACCATGCCTGGAGCTTCATTTGCATAAACAATTGATAACCACTAATATTCAGATGGCTGCAATAATCATAATCGTGGCTAACATTTACTTAGCACCTACTTATATTCCACACAGTGCTAGGGACTTCAATTTAAAAGATATAAGTGACTTTTAGATATCAATGAATATGGGGGATTTTCTACCATTTATTAGTAAGAATTGATTTCCAAACTTAATGTTGGCCTTCTGGTTTCTCTCTATATCTCTTTATCTCTTTTTACATTTTGTTTTCCTCATTCTGCTTTTTTAGCCTATAAGCTTTGCCTTGGCAAAATTAAATTTTTTGAACTACCTTTATGCTTTGTGTTCTATTGATAATTCCTTCTTTCTTGCTTTTTAACAGTAAACTGAAAACACACAGAGAGAAGTTAAAGAAGAAGAAACAACATTTTGATTAGTAGCTGTGGTATTTGAAGATAATGCTAACAAACATAAATAGAAAAAATCAGACCCTAAACTAAGAAATAGCAAGAAAATATTGTTTAAATAAAGCTGATCCAGCAGCGCCAACGTCTGTGGCAATATCGCTATTGATGAAGAGGACACTGTCCCAAGACACCCTTTGCCTTATAAACCACTCAGGGAGGCAGGGAGGAGGTAATCTGGGCAGCAGAGGGGCGTGGTGTAGGGTGTCAGGGACATGAATACATCATTAAATACAAGCTGATACCAAATACGACAGGATCATAAAATATAAATCTGGGAATTTGGGGCATAGAGAAAGATCCAAGACAGAGAAGGAAAGAGAGAGTGCCGGGCTGGCGGCTTTGGGGAGATGCGACAGCCCAGCCCACGAGTGCCACTGCAGGCAGGACAAAACATTCCCATGTGGCCGTGCTGACCCATCCATCCCACATGGGGACAGTTTGATGCGATCATATCAACCACCCATAAAATGTTTAACTGTTTTAAATTATCAAGTAATATATGAAATAGACTTCTCCTCATTCCATTCCTGGACTTGTGCACATCCCTGGTGCCTAGTCAGAGAGCTCTGCCCAAACAGTCACATCAAAAGCCCTGCTTGGGGCAGACAGAATCCATAGGTGGGAGAGGACAGAACATCATGTCCACCAGTCACCAGGCTGCTCACATCCAGTCAATTCCAGAGACCCCCAGGGCCACCATCCTCTCCTCCCATTACACCCTCCTTTCTCTTCCTGCCCACCCCAATCCTGTCAATCATTCAAAAATCACAAAGGCCCTATGTTTTCATCCTCATGAAATAATCAACGCACAGTGTGATTTCAAATGTATCTGACACACTCGTTCCTCAGAGTGTGGTCCACGGACCAGAAGCAAGGCATCACCTTGGAGCTTGTTAGAAATGCAGACTCTCAGGCCCCACCCAGGCCTACTGAATCAGAATCTGCACTTCAGCAAGATGCCAAGGGGATTCAGAGATCTTTTAACTGTAAACATTAAAGTTTAAGAAGCACAGTGTCAGCCTGGCGCAGTGGCTCATGCCTGTAACCCTAGCACTCCGGAAGGCCAGGACAGGATGATCGCTTGAGGAGGCTGAGGCAGGAGGATCGCTTGAGCCCAGGAGTTGGAGCTTGCAGCGAGCTATGATGACGCCACTGCACACTAGGCCAGGCAACAGAGTGAGACTCAGTCTCAAAAAAAAAAAAAACAAGGTAAGTTTACAGTCGAATACAGAAAGTGCGGGAACGAATCTTCCAGTCTGCTGCAGATGCCCACAGAGGAAATTGTGTTTGTATGAAAACTGCGTCTGATAGTCAACTGACGGAGCATCAAACATGAAAGAAGAGCCGAGTGAGCTTAGATTGAAGTCGGAAACAGGACTGGGCCGTGTGATACGTTTGAAGCCTTGCTACGGCAAGCGGAGCAGAGATGTCCAAAAGACCATTCCAGCACAGGACATTTAAGTTCCTTAAGGCATTTTTTTAAAAATCGCATACAGAAATGAATATTTTACATAATTCTGTCTCTATGATAATATTAAAAACTAGCACTCATATAGCACTTCTATTCTGCTTGTTTATTAAATACATTCCCTAATTTAATTCTTACAAGTGAAGTCTTTCACATCATCATCATCATCATCATCCTTCTTTAACAGATGGGAAACTGAGGCATGGAATTATTTTATTTTTTTTTTTTTTTGGCATGGAATTATTAACAATTAGCCCAAGTTTACAGAACTAATGAGCATGGAGCTGGGATTCGAACTTGGGCCCCTGCCAACTGTAGGATGAGCCACTGTACTGTCCTGCTTCCTAAATCCTCAAAGTCCAGCAGCCCAGGTGTATACAGGCCCACTCTCTAGTAGCAAGGAAAAATCAGACCCTGTAAGAATCCTTCCTTCAACCGTCTGGCACCTCCATTCTTAAACTCAGACAGATAAACTGTCTACTGTCTACGCTTGTCTTCCTCCTTCTGCAGATGGCTGGGTTTCAAGTCCCAGCTCTGCAGCTTAATGGCTATGTGAAGGCAAGTCACTCAATCTCTGTGCTCCTCAGTTTCCCAATTTATAAAATGAGGATAGTAATACTTGTACCTATTTCATAAGTTTGTTTCAAAGGTCACAGGTGTTAATACCTTTATAACTATTTGAACCACACAGCCATATGGTTAATGGAATAAGCGTTAGCTACTATCAGCCCTGGGTAGAGGCCCCAGACCTGATTATCCCTGAGTCGCTCACTGAGCTGAGCACATAGTGGGTGTCAGAAAATACTGGTGGAATGAATTCATGAGCAAGCAAGGCTTTACGAAGGAGAAGCCACAGAGGCAGGCCTTCTACGAGGAGTGAGACTTGAAAAAGCAGAGGGAAGAGAAGAAGGTATTTTAGGAGCAGGAATTGGTTGTAGGAACTGGAGCAAGAGGAGCCAGGGTACGCTGGTGGCATTGGAAGCAAGCCGGCTGGAGTAGAGGATTCTGCTGGGGAGTAACGGCAAATGACAAGGAAAAGCAGGAGGCACTCAGAAGATGGGAACCCTGGGTCACCCAGGCAGCCCCAGCTCTGACAGCGCCCAAGTCTGTGCTCTGCTCTTCCCACTTCTGTGTGGTTAAGAATTTTTGTAAATGCATTGCTTAATGTCTCTGTACATTTATGTTATAAAGTGGTATTCTTTAACAATAAAAAAGTAATAATATCTTACTGTTACATAGTGCTTTAAACTTTTTGTGGCATTCATATATTTGTGATCATATATATTAATAGAAAACATCTAGTAAGATACATAAAGAAATAATACACTAATACATAATATATATGATATGTATATCATATATATATATTTAATGCCTTATTTTCTGAGCATTCTTTCCAACTCTGAAGACAGGCTGAGAAAGTACCTTCTAAGTCAGGCTTATACATTATGGGGAAGAAAATCAATTAGTAAAGATTAACAGGTAGGTTTACTTGCGGGTTCCCTTTACTTTCAATCCAGTTGCTATCAATAAGATAGATGGAAATTGGTCCTTGACTGAATCTCTGAATCTGGCTATTTCTGATGAGTATTCAATGCATGGTGGAAAATTTCAGTCAGGGATATATTAGCAAAGGGATTTCCTTCTGTTACAGGTCAAAAGCTAACCAAAGACTCTGTTTGGTGTTTAGGAATACATACGGATGTTGGAAGGCTGTAGCCCTGTACATCTGTCTCTCTCCTTCTCTTTCTCTCTCTCTCTCTCTCTCTCTCTCTCTCATACACACACACACACACACACACACACACACACACACACACACAGCCCACAAGTGTCTGCCAGGCTAGACCAACTGGCATTGCTCTGGCCAGTCCTAGACAAGCTCCCAAAGGGAGGCAGAAGAGCCCAGGGTGAATGCTAACTCTAGCCAAAACTGACTCAGCATTCTTAGCGGGGTGATAAGTTGCAATTAATGTGATGCTCACACTCCTTTTTTTTTTTTTTTTTTTTCTTTTTTGAGACAGAGTCTCTCTCTGATGCCCAGGCTAGAGTGCCGTGGTGTCAGCCTCGCTCACAGCAACCTCAAACTCGTGGGCTCAAGCGATCCTCCTGCCTCAGCCTCCTGAGTAGCTGGGACTACAGGCATGCGCCACCATGCCTGGCTAATTTTTCTATATATTTTTAGTTGGCCAATTAATTTCTTTCTATTTTTAGTAGAGACGGGGTCTCGCTCTTGCTCAGGCTGGTCTCGAACTCCTGACCTTGAGCAATCCGCCAGCCTCGGCCTCCCAGATCACGCTCCTTTTCATTGATTTTTCTCAACAGGTGGAAGGGCAAGGGCAATTGTAAAGGGAGAGAATTTAGGAGATTTTCATACTGTGACACTTCTGGAAGGATGCTGTCAGAGATTTTTGACCTGAAAGATCACTCTGAGATAGATCTGTGTCCATTTCACAGATGAACAATTCGTACTTGGGCTCTCACCCCCGCAGGGACAAAAGGATCCTGTTGTCCTGGTGTCTAGTCACCTGCATCTTGAAAAATAAATTCAGGTAATCCCTGAGCCAAGTGTGGACAGCAAATGCATGTCCTTTTTTTTTCTCATTGAGTGACAGTAACTTTTATTTATATCTCTTCAAGTTTCTTTTCGGAGTAAAAGATGCAATTACTCTGAATGATACCATTTCAGGGCCCACTGTAACGGGACTCTGTAATCTGTGGGTGGTCACTGGAGCAGGACCAAGCCTCTGGACTGTCACCTCCGTAGGAGCACTGATGTCTCCTTACATGATGCCTGCGGTGTGCGGTCAAGTATTTCCACTCTGCCACGCCACATGTGATAAAGAATCCGTTTCTGGGCAGTTCTCCATTGCATGTTCTTGATGAAAGGTGGCTGGCGGCCACCATGCCACAGACTGGAAACTCATTCTATGGACACACATCCTGCCCCGTTACTGCCACTTCATTGATTTAGGATTGGCACTTAGTAGAGCTCTCCTTCAAGATCCTGCAAACTGGGCACTGTTTCTCTCAACAATTGCCTTACCAGGGCTGGTCATTTCCAACTATCGTTTTCCCTGTCAAGTTGGCATGAGAAACATAAGCAGAGCAGAAAGTGGTGCAGTCTGTTATTTTGTTTTTATTGCCTTCTGCATATACAGAGGGGTCCCTGGTGTCCCTTTCTGTATCTAAGTTCAACATTTTATTCAGTAACGTGCAGTTATGGAATAAACAAGGAAATGAATCACAACAGCTTGGAAGAAGACAGAGCTCTGCAGCCAAGTAACCCACAGAGTGCCCACATTTATAGGCTGCGTAGATGTTGCTGCTGATTTTATTTAAAGCTGGGGAATGCTGGACTCAGGCTGCAACAGAGAAGTACCATTTGAATGCAAATGGTTTGCAACTTAAGCTAGTGCTATTTGTAAGCCTGGGGTTGGTGAACTTCGTGCAAAAATACACACTTTCCAACCAGGCCCATAGTTCCTAACGGCTGGTGTCTGACTGGGGCCACCAGCCAGGGACACTTGCAAGAATTTTATGGCAGCTCCAGTTTCTCAGCATTGCAACAGACCTGTGAAACCCCGAAGTGCAAACCTGAGATGATGGAGGAAAAGAAGCGCAGCCGGGAAGAATCATTTCCTCCCCTTCCAGCTGTGCTTGATGCTCCTCTGTATACGGAGGCACACAAACTCCTCTGCCCTGCTTCATACATTCAGGACACGAGCATGCTTCCTTTCCTGATCAATGAAATGCCCCAGATAGCCAAGCAATCTGCACTGTCACCATATGGCATCTGCCATATGAAAACACCAGTTCATCATTGGTCCCTTCTCATTCTGTCATTTCATTGGCAGAAGTGCCATTAACTTTGTGGTGATGATCATTCGAGGACCAAGTAAACTGCAGAAATTTGTAAACTCTTGCATGGCTAAATTAAATGCTATTTTAACTAACAGTTAATAGTGTTTACTGCTGTGTAATAGTAATTTTCATTTTTTACTGTATCTAATGACATTCTGATGACTGGAATTCTCTGTAGGGATACCAAATCATTACATTAAGGATGAGTGATTTTAGTATGCAATGACTGATCAGTACAATAATATGTAGACTAATGCTTAAGCTAGTAAATTAAATCATTTGCACCACAGTGTTTGTCAACTAGAATAGGGATTCCATTATGTCGTTAAATTATAATGTAGGGCCTGCTTAAAGTAAAATAATAAATGAGGCATCTTAAATTGGTGACACATTGGTAGAATATTTTCTTAAGAGGTATGGAAAAGACAGAAAGACTCCTAGTCAGCCCAAACAGCCTATCAACTCCTTGCGGTAGGCAGCCATTGAACTAAGTTATAGAGGTAACCTTGGAGACACCTTAAAGTATGATGGGATTTGCCTGCTGGAGGGACAGAAAGTAAGTAGAACTTCAGGGAAGCTTTGGATAATCAACCATGTGAAGAATTAGTTTTTTGTTAGCATGTAAGATCTAATGAAAAAAATACAATTCAAAAGAGAAAGAAATGACTCCCTTCCCTTCCAACTGGTGCTTGGCCATACTTGGGGACATGATAAAAACATAACAGCCACCTGGGTGAGACTCCTCTTTCCAAACTCTCTCTTCCCTGGCATGAAAGCCATCAAGGCTTCCTCAACTCTCAGACAGACTATATCGAACTTCACAAACATGAAATCTTTTTTAAGTCAGCCTCTCCAAAAAGCTAAAGCAGGCTGGGCGCAGGGGCTCACATCTGTAAATCCTGGCACTCTGGGAGGCCAAGGCAGGAGGATTGCTTGAGGTCAGGAGTTCAAGAGCAGCCTGAGCAAGAGCAGGACCCCATTTCTACTAAAAATAGAAAAATTAGCTGGGCATGGTGGCATGCACCTGTAGTCCCGGCTACTCAGGAGGCTGAGGCAGGAGGATCACTTGAGCCCAGGAGTTTGATGTTGCAGTGAGCTGTGATGACACCACCACACTCTAGCCTGGACAACAGAGTAAGACTGTCAGGAAAAAAAAAAAGAAAGAAAGAAAGAAAGCTAAAGCAAGTTAAATGTTTAAGATATGAGATTAATTAAACTCGAGAGACAGCAATACTCACCAAAAAGAAAAAAAAAAAGTCATCCAAGTTTTTAGACGTCCTTGGATCTCAGTGATTCTTAATCATCAGATCACATGAAATAACCAGCATTGAGAACAGCTTTGAAGAATAGATTTGGTAAAGTAAAATGCAGGAGGGAGTGAAGGAGTATTATCCTCTTTTTCCTAAAATAGAGGCTGTGGAGTGGGGTGAGAAGGGGAGTAAACTTTACTCAAAAAGTTCAGTATCTTCTGTAGGAACAAAGTCTACTCCATTCAATTCAGTATAAAATCATTTCATTAAGCACACTATGAAGCACCCATTAGGACTCAGGCATGTAGATGGTTCCTGAGTTTGTAGAGATGAGTACTCTGAGTCGTTGACCTCAAAAGCCCACAGTACAGCAGACGAGACAACACGGAAATCAACAACTACCACTCAGCTCACTGAGTTTTAATGCAGGAATTCACAGAAACCTGAGGCTCCCAGAGGAGAAGCCCTAACTCTGTAGGTGGAGTAAGGAAGCCCTCCCACAGATTTCACACTTTATGTCAAGTAGGGTTGGCCCAAGGAAGATAGGGAGAAAGGGCTTCCTTCACAGAAAAAGGCTCAGAGGCCTACGAAAATATGGAGTATAAGCCAAGATTCAGGAATGTAGCAGGGATAACCCTAGAATGTCAAGGAGCTACATAAATCCTGGAGACCTGATTGTACAACACTCCGTAAGTCAGAGTAGTATGATCATGGATCGAAGTTGGATTCTGGAGATATCATTCTGGTGTAGAGATGTAGAGATGGTCTAAAGAGAGGGGAAGGGACACATCGAGATAATAGTGAGAAAATCACAGTAATAATTATCACAACAGATGACAAGAACATGCTAATGATAGCAATACTAGAAAGGCAGGAACATACATACTTAGAAAGCACAACGATAAGACTATTGGCTGGGCTATGGGAGTGACATAGAGTGAGGTGACTGAATTAGCACTAGGCATGACACAAGGAGGCCATTCACTGGTTACATCTCTTCACTGTTAATCTGTGCACTAAAATGGCCTCCCTCTGGTAAACAAAAACACTTTTCAGTTTCTTTGTCAGGGTATTGAAAGAGAAAATTCTGTATAATACTATTAGGTATTTTCCTATAAGTCAAGTCACTTTGGCCAAGATGTAAGTCAGAGCGAATTGTTGCTATTGCAGATTACATTGTCATGATGGGTTCAGTGGTCATATTCTCTCCTGGGGTTTGTGACAATCATGCTCTGGACAGGGCTGCTTGGTTCAGGAACCAGCTCCTGATGCAGAGCTAACAAGCTGCCTGGCACATGATCTCTACCAACAGGTCACCTGCCAAACCTACTAAATTCTCTTTCAGGGGCTTTGAATTAAAGGCACCAAGACAGAATTACCAAGTCCATGATGACAGGAGAGAAAAAAGAGAGAGAAAGTAGCTGAGTCACTAAAGTAGAAAATCACCCAAGCAAAGAGGAACCTATACCTGCTGCCAACACAGAAACGAATTATATGGTTTTGTTGGAGTTGTAGCATGTCCTAAAAGATGGGATGTGCAGGTTGGGCACTGTACAAGCATCTCTGGCTGAGGAAACAAGAGGGAACAGAAATGCAGTTCACCTGTCACCTACCAGGCCAAGAATGCTTGCTCAGAGCAGCAATGACCCAGAGGAAGGCTGCCTTTGCTAAATGGCACAGAGGCCCAGAGGACCTATACCAGTGGGTCCGGAAGAAGACAGGCAGCTTTCTGTGAGGCCTGGCTGTGCAGACTTGAGACTATCTCATGTTCTCCTCTCAATAGCGAGAACTGCCATAAACAGCTGTCACAAACACTAGCCTAATCCTGTCCAGCCACAGATGTGTTTTGGTTTAACCTACACAGAAGTTTTCAAAACTGGCAATGTGCAAGCTTTTAGTGGGAGCACGCCTCCTCCTTTCCATCGTCTTATGCAACTGATTTGCACATTTATGTCAACTGCTGTGACCAAAGACAGTGGAGTTTTGTTCCTTGGTGGGGTTTTGTTTTTGGTTTTCTTTTGTTTTGTTTTGTTTTGTTTGAGACAGGGTCTTGCTCTGTCACCCCAGCTAGAGTGCAGCGGCATTATCATAGCTCACTGCAACTTCAAACTCCTGGGCTCAAGCAATCCTCCTGCCTCAGCCTCCCAAGCAGCTGGGACTACAGGTGCACGCCACCAGGCCCAGCTAATTTTTCTATGTTTTGGAGAGATGGGGGTATCACTCTTGCTCAAGCTGGTCTCGAACTCCTGGCCTCAAGCGACCCTCCGCCTCAGCTTCCCAAAGTGCTGGGACTGCAGACGTGAGCCACTGTGCCCTGCCAACAGTTGGGTTTTCATCCCCTGCCTCAGGGTAACTAGTGCGATTCTTTTCCTTGCTACCTAGAAGACCCTACTAAGCACAAGGAAGAAAATGTGAGGAAGGGGAGAAAACAAAATGCAAAGGCAAAATAATAGCGATGCCTGGACTAGAGAAACGACCGAGACTAAATAAGCTCGCCAGCTCATTAAGTATTCATGCAGTCCTGTTCCTGAAAAGCCATTTTACTAGGCTCCGAGGCTGCAGCAACGAACGATAACCGTTAGTCTAGTCTGACCACTGCAGCCAGAGGAATCTTCTAAAAATATATAAGTGAGATCTCGGAATCTCCGCATGGACCTTGCAGAGCGAACGACTTAGAGTTGCTTAGGAGGCTGTACATGATCTGACTTCATCTACTGCCCTCCTCCTAGCTCACTCAGATCCAGTCTGGAACTATGCAGTCAGGATAGGGGGTAGACATAGAAGGTGACTAAGTGACTTGCTGGTACCCAAACATCTGGCATCAGCGCCTTCACGTTGGCTGCTGCCCCTGCCTGCAACAGCCTCTTCCCAGATAGCCATGAGGTTAAACCCCTCCATCACATCTTTGCCCAAATATCACTCCCTCTCTGAAGTCTTCCATCTGAACACTATTTTAAAATTGTTTTTTAAACAATTTTAAGAAACAGGTGCGTGCAGGAGCATGCACCTGTAGTCCCAACTACTCAGGAGGCTGAGGAGGGAGGGTCAACTGAGCCCAGGAGTTCTGGGCTGTCATGCGCTATGCTGATGGGGGTGTTTGCACTAAGTTTGGCATCAGTATGGTGACCTCCAGGAAGCAGGGGACCACTAGGTTGCCTAGGGAGGGGTGAACCAGCCCACGTTGGACAGAGCAGGTAAAAACTCCTGTGCTCATCATTAGTGAGATCATACCTGTCACTAGCCACCGCACCCCAGCCTGGGCAATGTAGAGAGAACCTGGAAAGAAAGAAAAGAAAGAAAGAAAAGAAAAGAAAAGAAAGAAAGAAAGAAAGAAAGAAAGAAACAAACAAACAAACAAACAAACAAACAAACAAACAAAGAAAAAATATGTACAAAAATAAAAATTGCAACCTGCACCCAGGCACTCTGTCTCTTAATCCCCTCTTTGCCTGCTCAACATTTGTACCCATTGCTCTTACTACCTGCTAATGTACTGCATATTATGTTCACTGTCTATGGTCTCATTTCCCCCGTTGGAATGTCAGCTCCACAGGGGCACGAATCTTCATCTCTGTCACTCACCAAGGGGTCCCAAGTGCCCCTGAACAATGCCTGACATCGAGTAGCCTCTTAATAAATATTTATTGATCAAATGACTGGAGGCTTACTCTGGCTAGATGTTGACATTTGAGCCTTAAACACAGTAACAATCCCATGCAGTCAGAGCCATTCCTATGCCCATTTTGCAGATGAAAGAACTGAGACACAGAAATTTGGAACAACTCAGTAGTCACATTGTTGATAAATGGTAGCACCTACATTCAAACTCAGCCAATCTTTACTCCAGAGCCCATGACTGGCTGGACCTCAATGATTTTATAGTTCAGTGGAAGCAAAATTAATATATGCATTCTTCAAGTCACTGGTCTGCCTGAATGTCCCCAACTAACAGTTTTTCTGGACTGTGTCATCCTAATCAAAGACAGAAGAAATTGAAGTAGGCAAAAAACTGTAGGGAAGAAAGTCAGCTGTTAAATGTATTAGGAGGAAGGGCAGATGCTAAAGGACACAGTTTGCCCCTAAAAAAGGATGGCCATAAAAAAAAATTGAGGGACATTTTAAGTACCTTGAAAGTAAGTGTGCACTATTTCTTAACCCCTACTCCAAATATGCATCAGGTAAGATAAGTAGGATTTTGAATGTCTTTGACTGTAACTTTCACAGGAACATCGGTTCATGAAAGAGGTGGCCATGATTTGGTTGCACTTTTGTTCTCCTAAGAAGCTACTGCTCTGCTCTGCTGGATGAGAAAGGAGAGTATTGACAAATATAGCATAAAACAGGGAGAAAAATGAGAACTGAAGTTTTTTGTGGTGTTGCATGACAAAAATATACTTACATGTATATTGCTATACAGTGACGGTAACAATGCACATCGAATTGGATATTAAATGATATCCTTTCAAATACTACTCAGTAAAAAATATGTTCAAAAATAAAGTCTGGTTTTCTATTTCATACACTTAGATGATCTTTCAAGATATCAAGAAAAGGCAGCTCTTCTTTTACAAAAAATTCTGGGTATATTTTTGCCATACAATTCATTAAAACATCTCTTCTATAAGTACAAAATTGCCAAGTGCAGAATAATGTTTTATTGATACATTTAAATTTAGTTTGATTTTATTAATTTAGGTTCAGTTTCCATTGGCATTGTAATTTCCAAAAACATAAACCAGTTTTTTCTTAAACTTACCCAAAACATTTTATTTACATCTTCTGAATCTACTGGCAAAATGTTATCAGCATCTCCTTAGATTTGTTTTGCTCTTAAAAGTAATTTCATAACTACATTTTCTCAGCTAGGAACTGTTTCCTGCTAATGACATCACAATGCTAATATTTTACCTTCCAACTTTGACAGGCAAATGAGGCCTTAACTAGATTACTTCAAGTAAATAAATATGTTTAAAGAGAATACCTAGTATTGTACTATTTTTTTTATTTTTATTTTTTTTTTTGAGACAGAGTCTCCCTCTGTTGCCCGGGCTAGAGTGCCGTGGCATCAGCCTAGCTCACAATAACCTCAAACTCCTTGGCTCAAGCAATCCTCCTGCCTCAGCCTCCCGAGTAGCTAGGACTACAGGCATGCACCACCATGCCCAGCTAATTTTTTGTATGTATTTTTTTTAGTTGTCCAGCTAATGTCTTTCTAATTTTTTAGTAGAGACAGGGTCTCACTCTTTGGTCAGGCTGGTCTCAAACTCCTGATCTCAAATGATTCTCCCGCCTCGGCCTCCCACAGTGCTAGGATTACAGGTGTGAGCCACCGCACCCAGCCTCCGAGTATTGTACTTTATTTTAGTCCTTAGTATATGGACCCAGTATTTTTAAAGGATCAACAATCTCACCATTTACTTGAAACAAAAGCTTTTGCCATGTAGCACACTTGCACAACGTGTTTAACATGATCATATTTGATTTTGGAAAGGAAGTTGAGTGACATTACGATATTATTTTTTAACTTACCCTAAGATATTTTAAAAATTCAGGGTACTTTCTGAGCTATCTGATTATCTAAAAGAAGTTATTAAAATATGCAATTTTTAAAAATTGAATTTAATAGCTCTGTAGGAACCAGGAACTCTGCATTTCACAGAGGCACTCTCTTGGTGCTTGGTATACAAAAAGCAAATGAGAAGAAGAGCGCATTTTCTTTGCCCACTAATTTCACTAATTTGTGTTATTGGGTGATCAAATGTCCTTACTTAAGGGATTAGCCACTGCTATACCGTTTTATTTCAGTGTTCCAAGAATTCCTTTGGAGATTAAAAACAAATCCTTGGAATAAGGATCCAATTTTTTTAGTCCAAAATTACTTCTTGGGACACCAGTGCAAAATATCAGAAATGAGCTAATCCCTTAAGAAAGGGATATTTGATAACTCAATAGCACAAATTAATTGTGAGAATGCTCAGGGAATCCAAATGCATTATAATTAATTTAATTCTTAAGAAATACATTGAATAATGTACCTAGTTAATCCCCATAAATGTAACCTAGTAGAGGGAGGGCGGGAGTTGGCGTTCTTGCCCTTCTTTGATTTTATAAGCCAATAATCAGCTTGAAGTTCCAGGAAGCAGCTCTACAGTCGACACATACTCACATGTAAAAGGTGTGTAAGCGTGTAAACTAGACTGCAAAAAGACGTTTACAAATATATGGAAACAGGTATGGACTTACAGCTCCTACTACCCAATGTAATAAAGTCTTCTGCAATAGAATGATTATGTTCTTCTATAAAGAAAAGAGTCGCATCATAGAGAAAAGAGCCTATTTGGTGAACACATTCAAAGCTGAATGCATATATTGTGTTTCACAGACTTAATGACTCATTTTATTTTCCCCCAAGAGGTCCAGAGTTACAAAAGCATTATATTTTTAAGTTGTGAATTCCTCATTACAGAAATGTTTTATGTACTACTGCATTCAGATTAAGCTTCTCTAGTGATATCAAAACTAAAGTTTAGTTATCATGTCTAATTTATAGCCCACTTGGCATGCTTCAGCAAGAGACGCTTAGCAAATAAGATTGGTAAGTTGTCAACCACCTTAAATAATATCTTAGCTACTTACACCATGCAGCTTCTTTTCCAACAAAGACGGTCAACGTTCTCAAGCCTTTTTTATTAAAAGCATTGGCAGTCCAAAGCTAAGTGGCAAGAGGTCTAGAAAGGGGGTGTAAGTGATACATTGTTCCTCTACTAAAGTTAAATACAGATAACCAAAACCATAAA
The DNA here is from genome assembly GCA_963574885.1 of Lepilemur ruficaudatus. Lineage (NCBI taxonomy): Eukaryota > Metazoa > Chordata > Mammalia > Primates > Lepilemuridae > Lepilemur > Lepilemur ruficaudatus. Next base: position 14,831 of record CAUYRT010092114.1, on the reverse strand, counting down.
ACCCGATATACATCTAGCCGACAACTGAGTATTCCAAGTAAGTAGCCTCAGAGGACACGGCCAATTCATATGCTTTCTCCATTTAATGACAACCTCAAAAAGAGCACGAAGCACCACTCCTTGCCACAGTCTTCGTGCCGGCTCAGTCCTGCTTTCTTCTGGGGCAGGTGCGAAGGGATGGTAGCTAGGAAAAGCAAAGCCTTGCTTTCCACCTTACTCCCACCTCTGTCTGTGTGCCTTTGTGTGACTAAGTTCAGGTCGTTGTCCCTCCATTTGTCCTCCAATGAACAGCCATTGCTTACTGAGTGTAAATGTCCTGAATGCCCACCTTGCGCAAAGGTACACGAATACATTCCTGGCACTTCTGTCCAGTCCCAGAGGAAGAGATCATGCAACTGAGGGAGCAACAGTAAATCACAAGAGGTTAAAAAACAAAACAGAATGAAATAACCACCAAAGCCAACTACAAATGACAGCCATAGCAAGCAGATGACTCAGTGACGGAGGAGTGAGTCAGACAAGAGGTTTTTATGGAGGAGATGACGTGGAGGTGACCGGGATTGAGGCAGACAGAAAGGAGAAAGAACTACTGTTATGCTTCCACACTCATGTGCCCACATACTACTCATGTGCAAAAAGAAGGCACTGGATTAAGCACTCTTATTGCTCTTTCATATCTTTTATAATTGTTCCTTTTTTTCGTTTTCCTAAAAGGAAGGGAGACGATAAAGACGGTGTGGTTACAGACTGGAACAGAGAGGAGACCAACAGGGCTAGCCAGCGCAGAGCATCAGCGTGGAAAAGGGTCAAGCTGAGGCTGGTTCCTACAGGCAGCGCCATGAGTACCCGGGCAAGGCCTCCCCAGAAGCACCGCCCCCTACAGGAAGGGGAGTAGAGCAGCGGACTGGCTGCCACCCCACGGCGGCAGGGGGATGGCTGGCAGAGAAGGTCTGATTAGGGTAGAGGGCCCTGGTAGGCATCAGATCATTCTACAGTCAGTCTCCTTGCCTGGCCACACCTTTTAGGCTAATTCATTATTGATTTTCCTTCAACAAACAGAAAGCACCTACTATGTGCCAGGCACAAAGTTTTCTTTTTTTTTTTTCCTTACCTCTAATAAGAGACACTATGGCTAAGACAGCAGATGTGACAAGTGCAGAGACAAAAGAAGTGTCCTCCCAGGCCTCTCTGTCTTTTTTTAGGTATCTTCTAATTTTGTTAATATATACCTTCCTTGTTTGTCAAACAGGGAAAGCAACTTGTGCTTCACAATCTAATATTTGATTGTGAACCCAAATGAGGTATTTTAGGGGGATTTGTTTGTTTTTTTTTTTCTTTTTTTTTTGAGACAGAGTCTTTCTCTGTTGCCCTGCAGAACTAGAGTGCCATGGCGTCAGCCTAGCTCACAGCAACCTCTAACTCCTGGGCTCAAGCAAACCTCCTGCCTCAGCCTCCTGAGTAGCTAGGGCTACAGGCACACACCACCACGCCCAGCTAATCTTTCTATTTTTAGTCGGAGGGGTCTCGCTCTTGTTCAGGCAGGTCTCCGAATCTCAAGCAATCTCAAACTCCTGATCTCAAGCTATCTTCCCTCCTTGGCCTCCCAGAGCGCTAAGATTACAGGCATGAGCTGACTGCCTAGGCCTTTTTTTTTAAGGTTTTATTTTATTTTTAATTAACACATAATAAATGTATATATTTATGGAGTATGGTGCGGTGTTTCAATACATGTACACACTATGTAATGATCAAACCAGGGTATCTAGCATATCCACCATTTCTGAAGCATTTTGAAGACTAACTAGCTAAATCCAAAAAGTCTCGGGGTTCCTGTGAGAAACATGCTTCCTCGCCCTCCTCTCTGTACATCATGTGCACTTCAGTCCTCAGGTTGTCTGTCTTTTACATCCACAGAAAACGTACAGTTAAGCATTATAAAAATGTCTGGTCTTAGCATGCCTTTATCATACAGAGAACATGAAGTACATGCAACACGCAGATGCAAAATTCCACAAGTGAACACATTGAAGTTAATTGTCCTGTGTTTGCGACTGTAAGCTACTGGAGGCACAGAACTCACTAACATTCTTCCCGTTGTGGCCCATGGGTTCCGCAGGAGAAAAGAAGACTTTGTCTCTGGGAATCAGTTATTTAATATCTTTCCACATAAACACATCAAAAGCAAACAATAATACCTATTAGGGAGGAGATATTTAAACCTGAGAGTTAAACATATGAACAAACAGGTTATAAAATAGAATACACACAGCACCTTAAAAAAAGGAAGGAAATTCTGACACCTGCTACAACATGAATAAACCTTGAGGACACGACGCTAAGTGAAATAAGCTAGACACAAAAGGACAAATACTGTATTATGCCACTCATATGAGGTACTCTCATGATTTTTAGTAGTCAAAATTAGAGACAGAAAATAGAATGGAGGATGCCAGGGGCTGGCGGGGGGAAGGAAATAGAGAGTTCTCATTTAATGGGTATAATCAGTATAGAGTTCCAGTTTTGCAAGAGTTCTGGATAGTTCTGGAGACAGATAGTGGCAACAGTTGCACAACAACGTGAATGTGCATAATGCCATTGAACAATAGGAATGTACTTAATGCACCTTTAACTATATACCTGAAGGCGGATAAAATGGCAAATCTCGTGCTATGTATATTTTATCAGAATTTTTAAAAAAAACAATGCAATGGGAATGTGTGCAATGAAATAATGTGATATCTACGATTTGCCTCAAAATGATAGTGGGGGGAAGGGATGTTAGGTATAGATAAAATAAAGTTAGCCATGAACTGTTAATTATTAAAGCTGAGTAATGAATACAAGGGAGTTTTTTGTCTTCTTTTGTATATGTTTGAAATATTCCATTATTTTAAAAAGTTAAAAAATAAAAGAGACACCAAATGTAGAATACGATCACAGTTTTGTTTCCTCTGAAAGCTTATCTGCCTATGTATGCATAGAACAGGACTGCACAAGCATGCATTGCTTTCGAAATAAAAATTAAATTAAATAATTAAATATTTCTTTAAAAATTATGAAATAAAATAAATTTAGTATTTTAATTAATTAAATAAAACAACGAAATTTTAAAAGAAGAAAACTTACACAAGTCACAGAATAACACTTGGCAATTTCAGAAGGGACAGCCTGGGTTCTCCGGTCCTGAACCGAGTATGGAGTCTTGGTTCTGGGGTTCTGGGTAGCGGCAGCCACGAGCTGCCTGAACCCTGAACTCACCAGGCCACAGCTCCTGCTCCTCGCACTCCTGTGCTTCTAGAACAGGCACAGACACATCTTCCTATTAGCTCCCCTTCCCCAGGTTAGATTGATGAGGGGATGCTACTGAGCCCTGGGTAGACCCCTGGGGGCAAGGCCAGTAGGGGCAATCAGCAGGGCTCTGCTCCAGGCCATCTCTCTGCAAGAGCCCAGACCCTGGGGCTGGGAACAGCCTGATCTACCCACCCCAAGCCAGGTCCCTTGAAAAGCAGCTCAACAAGAGGCCCCAGTCGCTCTTTGCATGACAATCAGCCCAAGGCAAAGAGCATGAAATGGACTCGATGTGTAAGTTTTGTGTTTTATAATGAATATTGCACACTAACATTTTATGTGCATACATACACACATAATTTTAGGTCTTCTGCCCTAGTATTTATGTATTTCATGGTGTCCCACAAAATAACAATGTGTACCCACTTGGTCATCCAAAAAGAATGCTAGGTTTTTTTATAAGGCTGTATTATATACCCCACATAGGAACTATTTCTCTCAATATTTATATGTGGTTACCTCTGAGGCATAATACAACTGGGAGGTTGAATTACCACCATTGGCTAACCAGGAAGGGCAAAATTCCATTACCTTTCGTCTGACAAGGAGAAAAATAAGACTACACAATAAAGCGTTTTGGAAGCCCCGTGTGAGATAATTACAACTGGCATTTGACCAGAACTCCCTGGCGCCCAGGGAACATCCAGGGTAGTCTGGGGCTCCAGAGCAGTCCGAGTCTTTGGTTCCAATCTCAAGTGGTGAGCCAACCCAGCCTAGACAGAAACAAAGTGACCAGAGAGAGAAGTAACCATGAGGGTATTTTCCCAAAATATTGAAAGGCAGTGCATGTGTTTCCTTTTACACATACAGTCACGTTTTGCTATTCAGGGAAGGAAAGCGCGATGCTCTTGTCCCTGAGTGCTGCTCCAAGGCAGGTCCTGATGCAGGGTACACAGGGCGCAAGGCACGGGGTAAGACAGCCAGGCTGCACACAACATCCTCACCAGGTGGGCGGGCAAGCACAGGTGCACAAAAGGCCTCTTGAAGAAGCCTCCTAGTGCCTGTAGTAACTCCCCCTCCACCGTCCCTTAGCAGTCTAAGTGCCTTGATGGGTGGATAAGATGAATGGGTGACCTCCAAGAAAATGCTGGAGAAAGTAACACTTGGAAGCAAATTCTTACGTCCCTGAATCTGGCTGATGCCAAAAATCTTATGTGATCCTAAAACCTAGGAAAACAGTTCAAATATAAAGCAAAAGATTGTAAATATGTCCCGTTCTAGTCATATTTTAACAGTTTTATTGGATTATAAGCCCTGCCTTAGATATCCCCAGGACAGATATAGTAATCAGTGTCACCTATTTTATGTCCGAGGTTGATAGTAAATTTCCCAGTCACTAACCACATTTCATTTGTTTCGGAGATAAGTTCTGATGGACACCACCTTCTGGCACAGTAAGGGGCTGGTTTGGGTCCCACATTTATTCAGACGTCTACAGACCTGGGAGAGGTGTTATTGGCAAAATCACTTCACCTTTCAGGATGAAATTTTCACCTCTGCAAAATAAAGGGGTTGATCACACTTCCAGTGTCTTTTCCAACTCCACCATTCTATGATTCTATAAATAAATACTAGGTAACAAGTTGGAGTTGTTTTAATGATGGGAATTTGAGTCAACTATTTAGCCTACAGGGATAATGAGTCAGTCCTTGAAACGAAAAATATGCAAAACCACAGGAGAAGATAGAACAAAAACCCTGGATGGCGGGGAAGGATCCCCCACTGTGCATTCTGTCCTGGGCCCTCCTCCCCCAGCTGAGACGCCCACTTTCCTGATACCCAGAAAGGAAACACATACTATTCATGCAACTACCAACCATGTGTCATTTTGCTGAATTTTCGTTTTTTAATAAGCTCTCTTATCATTAAGCCTCTCTCATTCCAGCTCCTTTGCATCCTTGCCACAACTGTGTAATGAGGATGCAGTAAAACCAAAGCACATAATAAGAGCAAATGACTGCCTTTAAAAAGCTGACCTGAAGTTCTAGTTTACTAACCAAAATGACTGGAATCGGGCATATTAGTCCTTCAACCTTTTTATTACGTATATACACGAAAACAATTAAAGCTGGGATTTTTCTTTCACCAGCGTATTATCATCTTCTCTTCCCCCTGGCCTTTTTCCATCCCATTTCAAAGAACCTACATAATACCCACTGCAGAGTCTCTCGCTTTTCCATTCTTTTCGCTCCTTTTCTCTTAACAACTGTCATCCTTTTCAGGTTAGCCCACCGTGGGCTGTCGCTCCACACGGCAGCCACAGACAAGAAGGAGAAAGAAAGAAACGAAAGGGAAAAAGTTGGGGGTGGGGAGAGACATTTAAAGCTCCTCATAAAATTAAATCTCAGATTTAAATTCTCCCTCATATTTTATTGTCTTTTCTTTTCTTTTCCTGTGGTAAATGGTAATTAGAGTCAATAATCTTTTGCTGAGAGAGCACCTTGTCTTCACAGTGTTTATATCATCATCATCAAAGATCTGCCTTAAGGCCCTGGCGTGTTAATAATTTAAGGTGTGCACAGCCTAGTTAGAGCAGGAAGCCTAGTTATTGAGTTTGTAAACCAGCCGATGATTTATGGGAACACCTTGCATGAGTCATGCTCATTAAATAAAATACTTCAGTTTAATAAGGAACATGGGGTAAACAGCTCTTCCCGTTACAGGGTGAGTGTGCAATTGGAAATTGTTGAGTTTTGTCACCAGGTTCAGCAGCACTATTTTGTCTTAACTGTGTTGGCAGGGCGAGGGGGGGAGGTGCCCGTGTCTGTGTGCATCTGCACGTGTACGCACAGTGTGTCGGCCTTCCTCCTCCCAACAGGGACTACGAGTCTAGAGTTTTCCCTCCCCTGGGTACCGTATCATAGAAGCCAAATCCTCTGATAGAGAGAATGTTAAATCTCTCTCTAAGAGGCTACTAATTAAGAAACCAGAAATGTTCATGGAAATAAAATTACAAGAAAAATCAATATACGGTTGTTAAATGTAGCCCGCATTTAAGAGCCATAACCATATTTTACTGTTAAACGCTATGGTTTACTCATTAGGAATTCCTAAGCAGACTGAGACAGCAAAAGCCAAACAGAGCATTCTGGTCTGTTTAAAAGAAAATCTGTACACAAGGCATGCTTTTTTCCCTTAATATCCCATATCTGGAGCTTTGAAAAAAATACTTGAACCGTTTTGTTGGATATCAGTGCCGTACTCTTTCCTAACAAACACGATCCAGTGACCACTTGCATTTCTTTTACTCTGAATTAATTGATAGGTGCATAGAGTTGGCTCCATGATGAACAGGTAAGCTTGTTTTGTTTCGCACATTTCTATACAAAATGAGCTTTGATATTTGGTTGGGTTTATTGTTCTGTGATCTCTTGTGTACTTCAGGAAAACTTTGAAACAGAAAAACAAAGAGTAGGAGACAGCAAACTGAAGTTCTGTTTCCCGTGTTTTAAAAGCCCTCACCTCCATATCCAGTTTTTTAACCTTTGGGGCATTTCTGAGCAACACTCAAGAATGTTCTGGAAGCAGAATCACTAAAACAAAAAAGTCAATCGCATTCATTTCATAAGCTAAATGTAGTCACTGGTTTTTATCAGCTTTCTTTAGAAAATAAATGTATCTTGAAAGGGAGCTGCTGTTGCCAGGTGGTTTGCTGAGTGAGTAGGTGTACTTTGTGGTCTCCGTTTCACCACAGAGAAAATGGCTAATCTGAGTTTCAGATTACAGCATTTCCTTCCTCGAGTCCTACCTGGCTTCAGTCTGATGCTCAGTTTGTGCTGTCAACACCGTTTGTCAATGTGGCTTCCACAGTCAGAAACGCTGCATGCTGCATTTAACTTCTCAAGACAGAGAGCACCTGATAGCCTGTCCTGATTTTTAAATAAAATTATACATTTTGTTTCCATAGTATAGAATGCTATTAATATATTCCATTTATGATGAAAAAGAATTATGGAATAATGTGAAATCATTCATGATGAATACTTCTATTGGATAATTTCCTCACAATAATCGCAAAACCACAGAAGTATGTCAACAGATTTTTAGTTATGCTAGGTATCATAAATTACCCAAATTCCCAACTATAGTCAATTTTATCCAGCCACAAAATATTAGGAAGTACTACTTTACTCATTTCTCTTCTAAGACCTATTTTATACCTTTCCTCTCCATGCACAGAAATCATATACAAAAAAGTAATTTCAAGTTGAAACACTTCATTCAAAACATTTTAAGGCCAGGCGTGGTGGCTCACGCCTGTAATCCTTGCACTCTGGGAGGCTGAGACGGGAGGATCGTTTGAGTTCAGGAGTTCGAGAACAGCCTGAGCAAAGAGCAAGACCCCGTCTCTACTAAAAAAATAGAAAGAAATTAGCTGGACTACTAAAAAATATATATATAGAAAAAATTAGCTGGGCATGGTGGTGCATGCCTGTAGTCCCAGCTACTCGGGAGGCTGAGACAGGAAGATTGCTTGAGCCCAGGATTTTGAGGTTGCTGTGAGCTAAGCTGCTGCCACGGCACTCTAGCATGGGCAACAGAGTGAGACTCTGTCTCAAAAAAAAAAAAAAAAAAAAAATTTAAATTCCAAGTGGCCTCACGAGCATTTTAATAAGTAACAGTTATAAGATAAACCAGACCATAAGCTTCTAGCAGACCAAGAATAGATATTTGTACTAGTTCCTATATTATTAGGCCATTAAACATGAGATGTCCAATTTCAAATCAAAAGTTTAGTTTACTATACCTCAAACAAGAAGTGCAATTAATCAAAGTATGCACCTAAACTATTGCCATCTTAACGGTAGCTTATTTATACCAGCAGCAAAGAAGCCTGCAGAGCAAGTGAAGATGAAATTATAAAAGGCATTTTCCACAGCTTATTGAGAATTGAATATTTTTCCTTGCAAGAAGTGGTCCAAATCTTGAAAGAAGTGGGAGTAAGTTGGTGCAAGGTCTGGTGAATACAGTGGATGACAGAGAGTTTCCAAATCCAGCTTCCATAATTTGAGCGGTGTTGTTCAGGCGACACATGGTCCAACGTTGTCTTGTAAGAGGATTGGCCTGTCTCTGCTGACCAATCTCAGCTACTGAATCCCAAGCATCTTCATCATTTCATCCAAATGGTTACAGTAGACATCCGCTGTCATCGACCAGGTTTCACGAAGCTGTAGTGGATAATACCAGTGCTGGACCACCAAACAGATACCATTAGCTGTTTTTGATGAATATTCAGTTTGGACTGTGTTTTGACACTTCATCTTTATCCAACCATTGTGCCAAAGGCTTGCAATTGTCAAAAACAATCCATTTTTTTTTTCTTTTTGAGACAGAGTCTCACTCTGTTGCTTAGGCTAGAGTGAGTGCCGTGGCATCAGCCTAGCTCACAGCAATCTCAAACTATCCTTCTGCTTCAGCCATCCGAGTAGCTGGGACTACAAGCATGCGCCAACATGCCCGGCTAATTTTTTCTACATATTTTTAGTTGGCCAATTAATTTCTTTCTAATTTTAGTTGAGATAGGGTCTCACTCTTGCTCAGGCTGGTTTTGAACTCCTGACCTTGAGCAATCCACCCGCCTCGGCCTCCCAGCGTGCTAGGATTACAGGCATGAGCCACCGCGCCCGGACTAAAAAAGCAATCCATTTTTTATCACACATAATGATACAGTGTAGAAATGGTTTGCCTTTATGTCATGACAGCAAAGAAAGGCAAGCTTCGAGATGATTTCTCTTCTGATGCTTAATTCATATGAAATCCATCTATCCAGCTTCTTTACCTTGCCGGTTTGTTTCAAATGTTCCAATAATGTTGGAATAGTAACATCAAACCTTTCTGCTAATTCATGTGTAGCTTGAGACGGATTCGCTTCCACTACAGCTTTCAGCTCATCATTATCCACCTTGGTCTCAGGTCACCCACATGGCTCATTTTCAAGGTTAAAATCACCAGAATAGAACTTCTCAAACCATCAACATACCGTGTGTTCATTAGCCACATCCTTCTCAAACACTTTGTTGATATTTTGAGCTGTCTGTGCTGTATTGGTTCCACGACAGAACTCATATTCGAAAATAACACGAGTTTTTGACTTATCCATGGTTTCACAAGAATTGCTCTAAAAAAAATTTTGAAATATAATCCCAAGCCAAAATATGCATTTGCAAGACTGAGAATGAACCTTCACAATGAAAATAAAACAAGAAGTGTCAAAGTGAAATGTCAGATATATCAACTGTCAAACTTAGTACTTAAGGAAATCAGACATTTCATACTTAATAACCTAATATATTTAACAGTGTTACATAGTTAAGTTCTTGCTAAATAATGATTGCATTAACAGGACCCATGCTATTATCTCATCCCTCTTTGGGTTTGGTAGTTTTCCTATAATGACATATAAATCTGGTTGGCACATAATTTTTACAATTTTGGCTTTGATTTCAGAAATGTATGTGTTCAAGAATAAATTAAATAGCAGCTATAAATCCACAAAAAAAAATCTCCATATGTGAGTGTGTTTGTATTTGCGTGTGTGTGTGTGCGTGTGTGTGTGCACTCTGATAAACTTACTTTAAGACAATGAGACTGAGACCATTTTGATTTGGGTGAATATGTCCAGGATCATATAACCATTGGTTACCTTGGTTCTTGTAAGAGTGAAAATATAACCATCATTCTTTATGTTCCTATGATACTTTTCCCTCTTTTTAGGGCCTCAAGGCATTTTTCCAAGCATGCTTCACCCCCGAGTGTTTGCCCTCAGCCTCAGTGGAGGAGCAGATCCCTCAAAGTGGAGCACTGCGTAGCCACAGCTCACAAGCCTGCAGTCTCTAAAGCCCAGTCCGAGGGGGGCTCCTAGGGTACAGCCACCTCCCACGCAACCAGCCCTCTCAGTGGAATCTCAGGTCAGTGCCTATTGCCATCAATTTCACTGTAAGGTGGATAGTGTTTGGGTTCCTGGGAAAGTCTTCTCATTTTCTGTTCTTGCACTTCCATGGATAAGTATTGCAAAAAAAGGGCAAAACATGAACATTTTGGAAAACATTTGTTTCCCAACCTGCCAGCTGCATTTTCCAAGGCATTTGACACGCACTCAGCCCGCACATTCCCCACAGGCCAACTGCCTTTGACGTCAATGGGAGCTCGGCCTTCTGGAGACAAAGATAATATTTGCAAAGTCAGCTTTGCAAAATTCAGCTTTCTCCCCTATGCCACAGATAAAATGATAAGCCTGGGGGCAGCAGCAGAGATAATGTTTTCACAAGGGATTCCCTGGCTGGGCTCTTCTACCAAATCCTCGGAAATCAGTCTTTCTTTAAGAAAACCTGGCGAGCCACTCAGGAAGGCCTGTTCACCACACCTGTCTGATAGCATCTCAGCTACTCCCTTCAAAGACAACTACGGGGTAGTAATTTTTTTAAATGCTTCTATTCCAATACAGCATATTTTACTCACAGTGCCAAAATGTCAGCACAATGGAAAACAGATTGTTTACCCATACACAAAGATAAATATTTACTAGCTAGCAAATACAAATCCTGTGGGAGTCAACTGGTCCAAAAGCAATCTTCCAGGAGAGGGGCCCATTTTACGAAGGGTGTGTCTTCAGTGCTTTCTGACCTCAGCCATTTTGCAAGGGGACACTTGGGGACACTGTTGTCAGGAAGAATCTGCTGTATCACAAGCTACATAGCAGCTTCTGCTATGCCAGGGATCTTTTCTGCCATTCCTGAAACTCAAACAGATATTTTCCCTCTAGAAATGAAATCAGAGATCGTCTAGGGGAAAAACAGTGGTTGGGAGATAAAATCTTTAAAATGCTGTATTAGGAGTTCTCCTCTTCACCCCCCTTTACTTTGTGTGAGGACAGTGATGCTGGACTTCAGCCACCCTGAATGCATAGCCGCCTCTAGCGCCCCAGGGCCAGAGGAGATTTCTTTACTGGAGATGCAATCAGCTCTAACCAATCAGTAAGAAGGGTTAATCAGCTGATCGATTGGTCCCTGTGCAGCCAGGACCTGGCTCCTCTCTGACTGGCTCTAGTCTGGCCTTGGGGTAAGAGGTTGGGAACTTTTAATTATCCGCCACAGCTACTGCTCTGATTGAATGGTCAATGGGTTTACTACTGAGGCGGCGCTGCTTGAATAATAATAGAAAACAATGTGAACACTGGCGAGTGCAAACAGAAGGCCAGAAAAGGCACTTGGATATGTAGAATACACGTTAAGACGAGTTAATTGCCTGGCAGAAATCAAATTTCAAAGGTCTGAGAGGTGTTTTATCCAAGTGGGGTGGGTGCTGGGGGAAACAGCAGCGAGATGGCTTTTTCTTTTGTTTCTCCTGGGTCTGTGACCATTGCTGGCTACACACTGTTGCCCCAGGACAAAGGATAATGTGCTTACCCCAGCGGTTAAAAAATGATCACTGGAGGAAATTCGTATTTTGACATTCACAGGCACTGTCAGGGTTTAATTATTTTTCTTTGTGAATTTCCTTGAAAAGGAGCAATCCCCCCTGCCCCAGTTCCACCATGTAGGATGTGCTTATTCTGTGCGTGGGGAGGATGGGGAGCCCCCCATGCATGATTAAATCGTGCCAAAAAATATAGTGTGCTCATCCACAGGTTTTTAAAAGCTTTGTTCAACTGTGTGGTTTGGAGACCTTTCTTTCCACTTTACATTCTCCAAACAGAATATATCATTAATCCAATAACTCGCCATAACATGCTGATCTTTCCTTTCTCTGATAAAACAGCTCACTGGTGGTGGTTCCTTCTTCCCTTGAAGATAAAAACCAACAAGTGCTCAGAATAAAAATGACATCTGTGTTCAAGTCCTCTGAGAGTGTCACAGTGGCAGCAAATGCCCCAAAAGGGCAAGACAACCAGCCAGCAACTCTGTGCGCTGGCAGGGAGGTTAGCAAAAGCTGTGAGCCATTTCATAAGGGCTGCTGAAAAGGATGTTTGGGTTTAATTTTTTTAAAAAAAGAAAGGAAGAAAAGAATGGTCATTCGGCACAGAGACCAGTGTTTGGAGGGATGTGGGGGGAAAAGTCAACTAGAAACCCTTTGGAAAGTGTCAACCAGCATCAAGACCCTCAGACTGTCATAGATCAGAAATCATCCTATTTCAGCAGATTCTGTGTTAAAAATTTGCCTTTCTCCAGTGATTTCACATAAACACGGAGTGTTCATCAGGCTCCGCCAGAGTCATTACTATTTATATTACCATACCCTGGTTGTGTGCAGTCAATTCATAATTGTCCAGTTTTTCTAATTAATCACAAAAGATTTTTGTTTTGCCTGCAGCTAGTTCTGGGGTGACTCACGATGGCAAGCCAAAGCTCATACATCAAACACAGGCCCCTTCTCACTCCGGCCTTCTGCTGGGGAATGCTGCTCCGTGCTTCTCCGCGGAAAGCCACGCACTGGGCATGTGCGGCCCCAGGCGGAGGAGAAGCCGGAGATCTGTCCTCTACTGTGTGACTTGTTATTTTTATCTGATGCTTGCATTCTCGGGCCAAATCAGATCCAGAGAGCCGAGCAAGGTTTCCAAATCCAGAGCCCTGCTGCTCTGGTTCCTTTTTCTCCCTCTCTGCTGTCCTCCTCTTCGTCTTTTATCAAATTGTTAAAGACTGTAGCGCTTCCGAAAGAGAGATCATGGCACCATTTTTCATATTCTTCAGTCCTTTCAATGGTGACCTTTTATAGAGGCAACAACAAAGCATGTCACCAGGAGAAGGAAAAAAAACCCCACAGTTTCCGTATTTTATCCTAACAAATCCACATCGTGACAGGGCAACAGGAAATAGCTGTGTAATGTGCAGTTTATCTTATTAAAAGGTGTTTCAGCAAGTGACCAGTTGGAAAAGGGTCTGGTGCAAACAACCTCCAGGGATACTAGGAAGGAGGCCAGGACCACTGCCAGCCTCCCCGTACAGAAATGAGCAGAGGGACGCCTGGGAAGTAGCCAGGCAGAGACCGTCCTGTGTAACCTGCATCGCATGTGAAGAATTTCAAGGTGAGATCAATCTGTTTGGAAGATCTCCTCTGTTCCCATGCCTTCCGCATTGGCGTTGGCATAAGGTCAGCACAGTGACAGGAAAAAGCAGGCTGCTTGCTCATTCAATCAGATGCTTGGGAGATGTTGGACAACTCCTAGCTGCTGCTTTCATATATTGATTAACTTTACAGGCCTTGTATATTCATTAATGTTCTTGATGTGTTGTTCTTGATATTTATATATTAACGTAACAGATATATTCCGTGCAGCGCTAGATATGCCCATTTCCTTGTGTAAGACACTGTTCGAAAGGTTGCAAGGCTCCACCAGCCCATCTCACCAAACCCCCTTTCTCCTTTAGGTCTCACTAATCATCACCTCCTCTGAGAAGCCTCCCCTGACCGCTTGCCCCCACACCCATGCCTACCTGCTCCCGCCAGACTGGTAGGTACATCTTTCTACAGTCCTCTAAAAGCCGGTGCTGCCTCTGTCACAGCACACGTCACACACTGTTGAGATTGTCGTGCCTGCCTGGCTCCCCGCGTGCCTGCGAGCTCTGTGAGCCAGAGATCACCAAGCTTACCCTCAGCGCCACACGCATCTCCGCATGCAGCTCCGGCAGAGAAACACCTCTGAGCAGAAGAGATTTATCATCAGATGGGAAGGTCTCAGTAAGTGTGAAGGAGGACAATGCCGAAACATAACTTTCCACATTTATTTCCCAAGTTATTTACCTTTTTAGGGTTATATTAACCTACCACTCCCTGACTGGTGATCTGTTGACTCCGGAGAGTTAAGTCTCCCGGGCCAGCCCTGCATTCCTTACGTGCCAGATCCAACCCTTGACATTTAGTTCATTTTGAATCATAATAACAATAAAAATAAAGAGGGCTGTTATTATCTCCTGATTAAGGAAGACCAAACATACCTGGATTTGTGTTTTGGCTCTTGGCTTTTTCCCTTTCTGAAACCTATTTGCATATATGAGGAGCAGGAGCAGGAATGGGGGACATCAAAGGGACAGCTGCTTGCTTGATCTAATTAGCCTAATTTTCATTCTTATCAAAACACTGGAGAAGGGGAATTCCAGATAGTCCTTGTATCTCTGTGAGGTAAAATAGTTTTTCAGATGGGAAGGCCTGGGTTTTCTTTCTTTCTTTTTTTTTTTTTTTTTTTTTTTTGAGACAGAGTCTCACTCTGTTGCCCAGGCTAAAGTGCTGTGGCATCAGCCTAGTTCACAGCAACCTCAAACTCCTGGGCTCAAGTGATCCTTCTGCCTCAGCCTCCTGAGTAGCTGGGACTACAGGCATGTGCCTCCATGCCCGGCTAATTTTTTCTATATATTTTTAGTTGGCCAATTAATTTCTTTCTATTTTTAGTAGAGATGGGGTCTCGCTCTTGCTCAGGCTGGTCTCGAACTCCTGACCTTGAGCGATCCGCCTGCTTCAGCCTCCCAGAGTGCTAGAATTACAGGCGTGAG